>JAOXYF010000013.1:12460526-12514879 GCA_028565775.1 Sternarchorhynchus goeldii
AGTCCACCCACCCCTCCTTTTCCCCAAGATTCTGCCCCACCATAAAGGAAGCGCAATCTTTATAGCAGCTCCCGTCATTGTGAAATGTTTCTTAGAGGACTCAGCCCAGTTATGGATTGCTGACAGCCACGTTCCAGAATGCTGATGAAACCACGGAGCAACACAGGTTGGGGTTGGCGTTCAGGTCACCGTCTGGCAGGCGGCTGCGTGGGGTGGGTGCACTGGACCGTGGGATCCTGTACAGACAGCTGAAGGTCAGCGCACTCATCTGAGCAGAAAGGCTTTATTACACTGGCCATAGAGGCATCGGTTGCCGTGACTGCGACCCCCCCGACCCCGAGAACGATGTTCCGCCCCACGTGTGGAAATAAACGAAAGCCCAGGGGGGGGAGGAGAAGGGGGCCGTTTTTGTCTCCCGATCCGAAGTACAGCAAGGTTTTCCAAGCCAAACGGAAGCAGCTGAAATGACGAGGAGGAGCGTCCAAGTACCCGGGTGAGAATCACGAGGTTAAAGTCTCGCTCTCTCAGCCAGGGGCCAGCTGGACTAACCCACCACTCACCCTCTCGCACCGATGACATCCATCACACACCTCCCGCCTCTGGGGCTTAGCCAGCGCGTCCCGATCCTCAGACAAGTGTCTAGTGACCTTCTCACCAATAATTCATCCAGCTCACCAGGACTGAGCGATTATGGGTCCGGGAGATAAATCTAGACATCGACTATCGTCTCCAGGACAGCGATAAACAATATTACCAAGACACTGCAAACGTCTTTTTCTTGAAGTCACTACTTGGTCTGTGTTCTGACTAGGACAGCATCAAAAAACTAAAAGAAGTACATCTACAGAATAGATACCCAGTAGTCTGATTTCTGATATCACACATTTAACTTTTAATTAAGATTCTATGCCAGCAAACCCACTATATTGGCTTGTGCCGAGTTTTGATCTGTATTTTATATAACACTGTTCACACCTAAACACTTTTGTTTTGTTGGGTTTTTTTTTTTTTTTTTTTAAAAATGTGTTTGTTTGTTTGGAAACCAAAATATTGGCAAACTGTGTCGACATCGTCTTCTGGACAAGCTCAGCCATGTTTTACTCTTTAACGCAGAGCGAGCCACATGGACCAGCTTTCCTTCACTTTACTGGCATGTACCCCAGCATTTTTTGGCAGTCAAAAAAATTCCATATTATATAATCTGTATTATAATCCAAGTGTTTAAGAAAAAAGGCCTGTTTGTAGTTAATTGTTGATGCTGTGTTTGTGTAACAATCTTTTCTGCTGTAAATGATTAACCACAGGTTACAATGTTTATAAAAAGGAAATGGTTAAAAGAATCAGAAACCATTAAACATCATGTTCCCATGGTGTGTGTTTAATACTGCCGCTAATTCTAATTATTGCAATATTCTATAATAACAATTATGGGGTCATGGCTACCAATGACCTTGAGCTGACCTACCTTAATTACGCCGCACGGCTGTCCTGGTACGTCCACCAATGCGTACTTAACACGTCCTAGCTGTCCGTACTAGCGTTACGCGAAACCCTTATTCTGACCTGAGATCAGTTATGTCATAGCAGGTAAGCCAAGATCCGCCTACGCACAGGTGTTAAGAGACACCACCTGCCCAAGGTCCGTATGGAGGGGCGAGGAATCCCCGTTTGCCTCCAGCACTAAAACGAGCCATTTAGCAGGCCGCTGCTTCGCTGGCTCTCTCTCTCGCGGCCGCTGGGCAGCGCGTCGGCTGTTCGCGGCTGGTTACGGGCGCTCGCCAAAGGCAGGGAGGCCCACCGAGCGGAGAGGCCTCAACATGCCAAAGCTCCACCTTAACGAACAGGTGGAAGCTGCGTTTGTAGCTCGATGCGCAGGAGGAGAGTCGCGGGTGGGAGCTTCCGAGGTCTCGTCAAGGTCACGCGCGCTTGTCCTGAGCGGCGAACGCGTTTTGGTGGGGAACGGCGACGGTGGCCCTCGGCTCATCGGGAAACATAAAAACCACACAGAGTCTTTGGGGGGTGGGGGGGGGGGGGGTTGGTGACCGTTTGCGCCACCTCACTTCTCCACTGGGAATGGGAATCAGCCTGTCTGAGTGGCGTAAGGAGGAACTCAAACGATTCAGTAATCTAAATGGAAATTATACCATCTGCTCAGAACTGATTCCTTATGACAGCAGGCTCAATCTATAGTCTGCGTACTCTAGGCAGTGATCCGTAATATGGGGTGTGGCTGAAAATGCACGAATTCGTCCTACCTGAAGATTAATGTCACTACTGAAAATACACACTTGAAAGGAGAAATCTAAACCAACACATTTCTGTGATACTGGGGATTTGATAAGTGGAGTTATTTTTAAAGCCGTTTTTGAACAAGCTTACTGGAAATACAACAATGAGAAAGTGTTTGTGTATGTGAGGATACATATCTGCTCCTTTGTGCCTGTGTGTGTGTGTGCGCGCGTTGAATCATGGTGAGGTGTGTGTGCGTGTGTGTGTAAGATGTGTATTAGATCTGTTTTAGAAGGCCGTGTGAGTGTGTGTGTGTGTGTGTGGTTTAGACGGCACCACTCACCCTACTCAGACCCATGTGATAGCTGCTCTTCTCCAGCTCCAGAGACTCCAGTAGCTCCTCCACAGCCTGAAGCGCACACACACACACACACACACACACACACACACACACAAACACACCCACACACTGAAATGAACACAGAAAGTCAATACAGCATTCACCTCAGAGCACACACACATACATACACACGCACACACGTGCACACACACACACTCTGGTCACAGAAAGTCAATACACCATCTGACTCAGAGCACAAAGACCACACACAGACACACGCACACACACACACACACCACAAACACATAATGTCACAGCACAGGTCCATGACAGCAGTGTGCAGGCAGGCCTCTCTGCGATCCTGACACTCGGGGACACTCAGCAATAACCATCTCGATCTCCTCACTCATCGCTGCGGTCACTTGTGAAAGCTCACAAGTAATTCCAGTGAGGGGACAAGATGAGGAGGCGGTACCAGAATGGAGGGGGCGGGGCCATCACTCAATGGCGCAGCTCCAAACCCCCAGCCACAAGGACACAACTGCATGCATGTGCACGCACACACACACACACGTCTGCGTGACTCACCCTCTTCTCGTCCGTCACGACGTAGTTACGGCTGTGTCTCTTGCTCAGGTGGGGCGCCAGCACGTCAAATCGGCGGCGGAACTCGGAGAACACCATGTGATCAGGGTAACCTTGGAGGGAGGGTGAGAGTGGCCGGTTTACGGGCTTTACAAGCCTGGCTTGGACACGGAGACGAGGAGAGAGCTGCTGCCAGATCAACTCAAGGACAAGGATTGCACAGCCCAGACACGGTCCAGGGGCCAAAGCGCCCGTCTCCAGAGCCTCCTGCTTCTGCTGCTCTGGGCTTTGAAAACCACTGCTTTCCAATCCTACATTATGTTGATTTTGCTCCACAGTTTTACAATGGAGTACGTAATAAAACGAATTAAATTCACAGATGCCTCTGAATGCAAGGACAGTCGTTCCAAGGTATTTAATTTGCAATGTAGTAGAAACCAAAATAAATAAATCAAATGTTTTCAAGGTAACCCCAGCCTTCAGAGGAGTCCGAGTCATTCACAAAAAAGTTTACTGAAAATTGCTCACAGACTCTTGACAGAAAATTCACAGAAAATGGCAGGTCAAGTCCACAAGTTGGTGAGGCCCAGCCTACCTTGGCGGTAGATGCGCAGGGTATCAAGCAGCTTGGAGCCGCGTAGCTGAGCACGGAGCAGCCCCACGTCCAGCTGCATGAGTCCGGCGTCGCAGCTCTCCCCGTGGGTGTCGCCCTCGCGGGGTGAGGCCCCTCCCATCGCCCGCGGCTCCGCCCCCGCGGCCTCCGACTTGGGCAGCAGGCAGTGCACAAAGTGCACCCGTGAGCGCCTCACCGTGTCGATTAATGCGTCCTGCAAGGGACGAGGGGAAGGGGGCGGGGTTTACCAACAAGCCACGCCCACATTCGTCACTATTCTTGGGCTGTTCTGTAACGACGCGTTTGAAAACGGACCACTTGAAGCTTGATCTGGATGCACTGGGACCTCTTCTTGACGGCAGCCATGCCCGTGGTGAAGGTCTTGCGCATGCTGGTTGCCCTCCGGAGAGCCAGCTGGGAGCCGCCCTCCAGCCCAGCGATAGAACCTGACATCACGGTGGCCCCGCCCGAGCGACCCACAAACAGTCCGCTGATGTTCTTCCTGAGAGGCGGGCGAGAGAGTGTCCAACAACAGCCAAGACAGAGCAAGACTCGAAAAGAGACTCCAAACAAACCGACTACATCACGCTATCATAGACGTAGTGCTCATCCATGTTATTTGGAAAACTTGTGGGTGTACAGTTATAGTTTATAGCTGCTATGAGCAATTTGTGTTTGCCATCATATAACAATATCGAGCTGCGGTTTCTACCCACAGAATCACTGGTAGGAAATGTTTATGTGACGGACTGCTCTCAGTCAGGAGTGACGGACACCTACAACGTCCAATGACAGTTGTGTCTGCTATGCTTTTAAAACTTGGAGCATCTTAAAAATCCATAACAGTGCAAGAACAGTGCTGATGTGGTGCTGAGTTAATAACTAGTTAATAACTAGTTAATAACTATGCTAGTCAATACCAAAAGGACTCAAAAGTGTTCAAAAGGTGACCAGTGTTGAACAGACTAGAGAGTGGCTGAGGAGTCAAACATGGCAATAGATTACATGCATATAAACTATTCTATAATTCTTTAAGGGAAATCATTTTTGATTAGTTCTATCAGAAATAATATGTTCAGACAGCTGCAAAATAAATTTTCAAGATTTCCTTGTTTGAATTCTGCTGGGGTTTGAGGGCGTGACCTACTTCTGAGAGTCCTGTAGCAGAGTGGCTGCGTTTTGGGAGGCGGGGTTCTGCTTGGCGTAGCTCAGCCAACCGCGTGCGTCGTATTCCACCCACTCTGTGCCGTGACTGTGACCCAGCAGGAAGTGGTGTGGCTTCTCGCTCTTCAGCAGCAGACTGGGGCCTGGTGGAGAGGATGGGCGTGGGTCATAAGGTGCAGGGGGCTGCACGTGTGCTTGGTGCGTACGTTCCTGGAGGGGGGAGGGGTGGAGGGGAGGGAGGCGTGCACAGGGGGCCCCACCTTTGGCCTCTCCCTGGGCAGGGCCGTAGTAGGTGAAGAGGCGTTCCAGCAGGGTGTCCTCAGAGCCTCTGGGTTGAAGGGCCTCTTCCTCCATCAGCCAGAGCAAACCACGCGCCTCATCGGTTCTCGCCAGAGTCCTCACCTGACACACACACACAGGTACGCACAAACACACACACGCGTGCACATGCATATAAACGTGCACGCACACACACACACACACACACACACACGCACACGCCCATTCAGAGAAATTATTCCATACACCAGTCTCTCAACAACAGAAGAGTGACCCTCACCACAGCCCTCTAATGCCCGTCGCCATGGTGCCGGCAAACAGATGAGCTGTTAGCCTTGGAGTCCTCATTAAAGCGTGGTAATAAAGAGCAGCTCCAGAGCCGCAGGGCAAACGCATCTCGGCTCCACAATTGGCCTGTCCACTTACACAGTTGCAGGCAGTAATACTCTGCCCTGATTGTCCTAACAGCTCATCACCTCAGAGTGCCACCCTGACACAACCCTAACCCTCTCGTGAGGACACAACCTTTCTCAGAGTTGATTTCTTCAAAACACACTTGAAGGTGCACTACACCTGTTTATTGACACTTTTCATATGGTCTAGAAGAGAATCAAACCAAGCTAATTAGTTTCTCTGGACCCAGTACTGGTTTTTTACTGCTCACTGCTGGGTTCTCAATACACTTCCATGTTAACAGAAATCCATGTGTAGCAATGCTCTTGTGAAAAGTGTGTTTCCGTTCCTGTCTGCACACACCAAACTAAACATATTAACATTTGCGTGTGGCTGTGTTTTGAAAAGAGAGGAGAGGAGAGGAGAGGAGAGGAGAGGAGAGGGGAGGAGCTCATACATCCACACACAAGAAGGCCGATATTATATCAGGCACTGAAGGAGGGCATAAACCACCAACACAATTCTTTCCCACTGCAGCAGCCATCACCTTAAATGAGCTTTGCTTGTTGTAAAAGCTTGTGGAGTGGCTTTCACTAGACATTAATTCAATTGAGGGGGGGGGGGGGTGTCTCACCAGCCCACAATGTGGCTAACCACAGAATTGTAAAAGGCAGAATCTGTATGTAAAGAAAGAAGTGGTGGAATGCATGAGACAGGTGCTGCGGATCATTACACTGATCTGAGAACAGAAAGACAGGGGAAGGATCTTACCAGCGCTTGGGTGGACGCCTGGTCTACAGCTGCTACGGACAATGATGTACTGGGCTCTATGTCATCTAACGCAAGCTCTATGTTCTCCTAAACAGGGACAGTGAAGCTGTTAGTCCACTACGATCAGGACGAGACTGATCTTCTGTAAATAATTTTAAAAATTCAGCAACAGAGATGCAGAGGTTGTTTTGGTTTTCCGTGTCTTGCCCTGTGACCAAAAGATTCTTCTGTTAATATACAATATACTGTGTTAGTATACAACAATAAAAGATTATTGTTGTGTTAGACTAGACCAAATCATCAATGCTTTTAATCTAGAAATAAAATTAATCTGCGTCATCTGTGAATTTGGTCACAAGGCAAACAAAGATAAATCACAGCAAATCTAACAAAACATCATTAAAAGCTCAAATCATCTGTGACCAAAATCTACATAATTAATAACTTCAGACAAACATCATTAAATAAACCTGCATGATCGTCCAGGAAACAACGAGCGGTTCTCGTTTAAGGAGAAGGGGAGGGGCCGACCAGAGGCTCCTCCCCCTTTGCTCAGACCGCACACACCTCCTTGTAGCGTTCCAGCTCCTGGGCGCAGGTGCGCTCGTGGAAGAGCTCCTGCAGACGCTCCTGCGTGTAGTTGTGGCACAGGTCCTCGAAGGAGGCAGCATGCGGGCGGCGGGTGAGCCGCGGGTTCTGGAAGCCCGGCGTGTCCACGACGAGGAGAGAACAAAGCGAGTGCTGGCTGGACTTCAGGGCTCTGCATTTATACAGCACACACAGAGCACTCAGACTTAGCTCTCAGACATAAACAGTAGGGTCACATGAAGCGGTTTGTTTACAAACAAACAAACAAACAAAAGTAGTTACTCAACATTTTAAATTTAAAGAGACACAAAATGCATTTGCAACCACAAAATGTTCTCTTTTTGGCCACACAGACAGCAAAAGCTCTAAGCTGCACTCCATTAAGTTGGACTCCATCTGACGGAGCAGAAAGGGTGGGCAGAGGAAAGAGGGATGGGCGGAGGAAGGGGCGGGGCTAACCGGTTGATGAGAGAGATGAGCAGGGTGAAGAGCTCGGCGTACAGCCCTGCAGCCATGGCCTCCAGACACTCCAACGCCGTGATCTTCGGACCTGGGAGCATCGACACCACGTTTAGCTCGAGCCGCTGGGCCTCCACGCGCACGCAGCGCCAGAGTGGGCGGGGTTAGTGGCTCCCACCTGATTCTCCAGCAGCCCCAGCGTCATCCGATCCCTGCCTGAATGAGGTGGACCTCTGCAGGGAGCCTTTGGGTTGGTGTTTGAAGATGGAGGAAGAGAGCTCCTCCAGGGAACAGCCCAGCAGGTAGGCCGCCTTCTGCGCCCACTCGTGGCGGGAGAACTGCTTGCGGCCGGCTGTCAGAGAGACACGGGGGGAGGAAGTGAGAGGCTGGAGTTGCATGCACTCGCTCTACACACACCGCCTCACCTCTCGTTCTGATAGCGTGACACATTTTCTGTGATCAGAGGCTGCTTTAAAGGGTGGAGGGGGAGAACAATGTTCAAAAAGAACGTCCAAGGGAATTTGAAAAAAAAAAAATTAATGGAATAATTATGCCAGTGAGTGACATGTCTAACTGCAGTTTTTTTAAAAGCTCTCCCAAACTCTTTGACTCGGTTCTTGTTGGATTCATTATGTGTTGCAGTACAAGTGCACCTTGGTCTCCTGTTCAGGCCTTTGGCCAAACCTGCTCCCACACTCCAAAAGAGTTCCAATACTGAGACATCACAGAAAACGTGTCTGCTTCAGAAGAATGACTTTTCTTACACAAAAACTCTTTATACAGACAAACGTTTGAGGGTGTTTAAAAGCACAGCCCTTGCTGTACAAACGAGCTGCGTGGGAACAGCAAGGGAGAGGGGAGGCCAAGGGAGCGCCCCCTAGAGGACACTCCTGCTCAGCGCCGAACCTGAAGCAGACGGCGGACTCTTCGTCACTTTGGAAGCGAACAAGAGGAAAACGCTACAGGAACGCAGGGACAACAACACAGAACCGCGCGTGTGTGTGTGTGTGTGTGTGTATATGTGTGTGTGTGTGTGTGTGTGTGTGGTGGGGGGGGCGAAGCTTTAAAAAGACAACAAAGTTATCCCCCCATCCCCCACCTCCACCCTCCACCTCCACCTCCCAGCTTCGAGGCGGTCGAGGAGGCACCTGTGCAGTGGTGACAGCAAGAGTTTGGATAAGAAGCAGCAGAAGAAAGACAGGAAACAATAAAGATGCAAATGAAATTGTCTGGCAGTGGAGATAAAGGCGTTTCGCCATACCACACACACAACACTGGACTAAAGAAAAGTTTGATTGGTAAGGGTGTGTGTGTGTGTGTCTGTGTGTGTGTGTGTGTGTAGGAGCGTGTGTGTGTTTTTTTCTCTTTACCTTCATCAGTCTCTGTATTGAGCAGCATGCAGCATGCAAGTAGAAAAGAAGGGGTTAGAACATGAGCAATACAGGTTTTATTAATCTGTGTTTTAACACGTAGTGAGAACAAACAAGCACACACACACACACACACACGCACACACACACACGCACACACACATGGAAGAAAAATTGTTGTGTGACAACAGAAGGCAGCTCTGTGGGCAGGAACTCAGTATCAAACCCAAACAGAAAACTCAGTGCAGTGTGAATGTTCGTGTATGTGTGTGCACGCGTGTGTGTATATTTAAATAAATAAATAAATTGTATATCCCCCACACACTGGTCCTCCTCTCTACTGAGGCTAGGTTAAATTTCCTTTTGTTAAATACCCCATTGTTCTGTCTTTTAGTTAGTGGGCATGTACATGGAAGGGTAACAGTGCCACCTGCAGGTTGCTTTTGGTAAGACGCGTGTTCCTAAAAAAATCTTAGCATTCTTATCAGATAATTGCAGCAAGCGTCGTGCAAACAGTAACTGACAGGAGGTTCAAGGTGGCTGTAGGAATAATCCCAGACAGAAGAGTTTGTCTTTTGCTTGGATTTTTGGGTGGAGGAGATGGAATGGAGACCGTGTCTTTCAAGGGACCCGACAACCGGTTACAGACGGTTACAGACGGAATCGTGTATGAGGAACGTGGGCGGACCGAGCAGTAAAACAAACCGGTGGCAGTGGTACGTTAACAGCCAGCACTGGCCTGTGATAAAGGAGTTTATTGCCACATCCATCTTTGGCTGCACAAGGAGGGAAGGGAATACAGGAGGTCATAAATAAGGGCTCCTCATGCTACTCTGCAGCAAAGCTGGAGAAACGTGGTGTGGATGGGGGTACGACTCTGTCATGGAGGGCCTGGGATGGGTCTCCTCTCTGCTCGCGTGGAGAGCCTAGAACAACCGGTGCGGTAGAAGCTGCCTGAATGCAGAACCGCACACTGATGGAACTGCTGTCAGGTGGTTAGAGGCTAAAGTGGACTCTGAGAGGTTCCTTACCAGGAGTTCATTTCCATGGGGTTTATTTAATTAGGCTGTACCAACACACTTGCTCCCCCTCCCTTCCCCACTGGTATGTGTTTACCTTTGGTGGCCCCAGCTGCACCCAGGTGGTAGATGGCCCCCAGGATGAACCACAGAGCCTTCTGCTCCTCTGCACAGATCCCCAGCACCTTCAGAGCTGCCTGCAGCTTCGTGAACTGCTGTACTGCCTTCTGCTTGTCCTCAGGCTACACACACACACACACACACACCATCGGGCAGGCACACAGTCACGCACACGCACCATTACACACACACATGCACAGAGTATAAAATGAAATATTTGTTTATGACAAGGGATTTGGTGAAAGCTTCATGCAGCAGGGCTCCACCTTTGTGTGAGGCACGATTCCAAACGTATTGTTCTCCGCAAAGTGGTTGAAATGCAGCTCGGTCCTGTGGGAAACGGAGGAGGAACCAACGGTGACTCAAGGGCAAGAAGCCATCACTGCAACAAGGTCCTCGAACAGCAGACTCTTCAGCTAAATGGTGATGGGCAACATCTCTGTCCGGGTTTTTAGAGTAATCGCTCTCCCACTCACCTGAGAGTGCTGTCCGCTCCAGCCATCATGTAGTAAAAGACATTGAAGGTGGACTCCGCCTCCGGGCGTCGGCTTACCCTCAACCGCTCCAGTAGCATGGTCTACAGAGACAGAGGAGCGGTTAGAGCGGTTACAGAGCGGTTACGGAGCAGGTCTGGCCCTTCCTCGGAAACACGCAGCTCACACTCTTACCTGGACGGAGGCTGAGGCCACCTGGCCGGCCTGGTCGAAGTCCAGCGAGACGATATGAGAGAAGCGGCTGGCGTTGGAGTTCAAGGACGTGGCGCAGTTCCCAAAGGCCTCGAGGATAGTGGACACCGCCTGCCACTTCTCTGCTGGAAAGCACACGCATGCACATACATACACACACAGAGCACACACACACACACACACACACACACACACACACACACACACACACACACACAGAGCACACGGAGTCAATGGTTCGCTCGCTACAAGCTAATTAGCCTCCCCTCCGTTCTTTCTGACCCTGAGGAAGTGTCTGTGGTCCAGTGTGGAGAGGTGAACATATGTTGATAGCATCTTGCCCTCTTCACAGCCGTGCCTGACAAGCGGTGCGATCTTCATCGGGTCATTAGTGCTTAAGTGCGGGTTGAGCAGCCTTCGATGAGCGCGGCTAATTATCGGAGAGTTCCAGCGCGTGTCGTTAACCAAGCCCCCATCTATCATCCACATGCTCCTTCCATGTCAAGACTCCGCCTCCTGCCATCCAGTCACTCCCCGGGGGCTACACGCTGCCACCCAGCATGGATCCACAGTGCCCTTGGCCCCGCCCACTCACTTACCCGAGAAGATCTTGCCGGTGCTGCCCGCGATGGAGAGCAGGTAGTGCACCAGGTGCTGGCAGTTCGTGCTCTTGCCTCCTCCGCTCCTGCCCAGCAGCACGAGGGCCTGGTCCTGACGCGTGGTCAGCAGGCTGCGGTAGGCCGCCTGTGCCACGCCGTAGATGTGTGGTGCCACGTCCTCCCGTCTGCAGCCCTTAAACATGTGCATCACCTGCAAACGGCACGCGCACGCTTACCGAGAGCCCGCCCACGCCCGCTCCACCGCGGTGGAGATCGCTAGCCCAAACAAACACTTTCCACAGTCTAAACCACATCAGCAGTGTAAGAGTATACAAACAGTATAACAGTGTCAGCCAGACACTCCAGCCCAGGACTCCCTCCAGCACCTCCTCTACAACCTTGCTTGAAACGATCAGAACCACGCACAGCCAAGTCAATAACGCTGCTAATTTGAAAAGTACTTAAGCCCAGTACTTAAGTAGTCAAGCCCATGCCTGCAACACGTTTTGTACCAGTCTAAAAGACCTCCGAAGTCTCCATTACCACCTCATCAAAGTAACTGAATATGGATTGATGTCTAAGAGAAATACGATAGCCTTTGGTGAGTAATTAAATTAAAATTTCATTATAAAAATGACTTCATCTTTCATGAAATCCAATAGGGCGGCTGATCTCATTAGCCACAGTGGCATTTCTTATATGTAAGAACATCTTAAATGAGCAGGATTAGCTCGGGTTCGGCCGGGTGGCGGCGGGAGTGCAGGAGGCCGCGTTTACCTTCTCGGAGTACATGGAGGGGGCGCTGATGGGGTTTACGAGGACCATGCAGGGCCCGGCGTGCGTGTGGATGAGGTTCCCGCCGTAACGCTGCCGCAGGCAGTGCATCACGCTCGACTCGTTCAGGTAGGGCAGGGTCGCCAGGTCCTCCACGCGGTCAAACGAAGGCGGGTTCGCCTGGAGCGCACAAGGTGAAAGGTCAGCATCGGGCACGGCGAAGGGCGGAGCGTGAGCGGCCGTCGGGGGGAGGAGTCAGATTGAATAGGCTGTGATAATGTGTTGTGGTATTAATAAGCCTCGAGACCTCACGGCAGCTGGCCCCGCCCCCTGTTTTTGGATGCCCCCAAGCCCCGAATCAAGCAGCCTGCCCCCACCTTCTCCACGTCATCCTCGTCCACGTCCAGCACAGTCCCATCATGCTCCAACTTGATCTTCACCTTCCCCTCGGGCAGGTCTCCCGCCTCCGGCTTCAGCAAAGTAGCTGCGGGGTCAAACAAGGTCAGAGAGGTCAAGGGGCACCAGCCCAGGGTCTTTTACTTACGGTTGTGACTAATCTGAACATTACAACACTCTGGTCAACTGTTTTTATGTTTTTAAATGTCGGTGTGGGGCAGCAGAGTGATGGTGGGGTGACGGTACTGACCCAGGGAGAAGCCGTCCTTGTGGACCAGCCACACCTTCTCGGAGCCGTACCATGCCTGCTCCGCCGCAATCTGCTCCTCGCTCTTCACCTGAGGAGGAAGAGCACTATCGTTATCCTCGCTGCTCAGAGCACATTCCACGCATGCGAAAGCTAACTACAGGGGTCATGGCAGAAGCATTTTTTTGGTTTCTGATCTCAGGCCTGGCATGCTGTTCTTCATATATGAGCCCATGGTGGGAAATCTGATCTTTGATCAGTGCAAAAGGCGAGCCTCTGTAGGAAACAGCAGTGCATGATGGCTAGTCCCATCAGATGGGCTTCAAAATAAGAGTCATGGATAAGCGGAGGGATGCCAGACAGAGCTGGATTATGGAGGGCTGCAGGACATCTCAAGATCATCTGAGCATGCTCCAACAGCTGGGCCAGCAGACATGGACCAGTGCTGCCACAAATCAACACCTGCTTCTTAGAGTATTTACCCCAGTCAGGAATAAAGACCTTGAGATAAATAAACATGATTGTTTTTCCAGATAGGGAGGTGGAATTAGGGATAGGGAGGTGAAAGGTCACATCAGCCTCACACTGATGGGGGAAAAAACACACACAACACACACAACAACCAAACTGTTAATGATTTTCAAAAAAAATATGCATCATTGCACTTGTTCACATATATCAATACTTTAAAATGAACTGGGTGTTTAAAGGGGTCAATGAAGAGGGCTTCAGTCAAACTCAAAGAGTTCTTTCTACAACTCTTTAATGATGTGTGACTGAAATCATGCAAACCAACCCACAACAACACACCCCAGAAGCACAGTAACACACAGGTCCAGATGCACACGTAAACATCTTGCCATTAACCCTTCCCTAATATCCTCTGATGCGTCACTGTGGCTACTGGGGTCATATTGTTAATGGGGGCAGAGGGGAAAGGTCACAGCACTCCAAAACACAGGGCAGGTCAAAGGCCAGGAGCAAACATGTCGGTGGATTTTATGCAGGCACGGCAGAGGGCAGACCTCGGGCAGGGCGGCAGCGGAGTGGGCCGCCTGCAGGACAACGACGGGGTCCTCCTCCACCTGAACCTGTAACAACACGTGCACCAGCAAGGGAGGGGTAAGAGTGACGTTAGACGTCATTACAGACACCGTGCGCGCACGCACACACACACACACACACACACACAAATGCATACACACACGGAGGCGAGAAGGAGAGACTGCGCAAACAAAGGAGCCACAGACATCCACCTGTACGGAGGAGGAAATTGATTGGTCATTACCGCTTCACACAGTTAGTTGTAGTTCAGTACAACATACATACCAGGACTGTTCCACGCCATGAACAAAACCAGTAACGTCACCCCTCATTTCACAAACCACAGTGGATTAAAATGGTCAATACTGCTGTCAACAGAATATGCTGGAAACCAGTACTTATAGGTTACAAACACAAGTATGGGTCTCCTAAAGGGGCAGGTGATGTACACCAACACAAAGTGCTGTGAATGTGATGAATAGCAGACAGGGGTGATGGGGAAAATGGCACCTGATGATCGTGAGCTCCACACCAGTTCCTCAGCAGTGACTACTGCATGCAAACCAGCCTGTATCACACCAGTTCACTCTGGGTGGAGATACATCCATGCCACTCCACTGGCTTCATGCAGTGAACTCCGCCCCCCCCCAATGCCACAGCAAGACAAGATATGGGTGCAGGTGCTCGGGGGTGAGGATGGAGATTTAAGCAAGGGACTAAAAGTCACTACAAAAAAATAAATGAGTTCAAAAAGAAGCTGAATGCATCCTTGGGTGAGCATTTAGTCAAAATGAGCAGGCGGAGCCAGAGAGGGAAATGGCGACGGAGGGGCGGGGCTTACGCTGCAGCAGGCCACGCGAGAGCAGCCGGGGGGCAGGCCGAGACAGAGCCCTGCAGGGTGGGGCGTGTCCCCGGGGCGGCCCTGTACCTGAGTGGATGCGCTGGAGACGGGCTCCAGCTACAGCGGGAGAACCCCAGAGGCCACGGAGACGCCGGCAGCCCAGACAGCAGCGGAGGAGAAAGAGAACGAGAGATGGAGATGAGAGGCAGGCCACACCAGAGAGCAATGGAGTGGACAGAGGTGAACATGCCTGAAAGCACTGCTGGACATCAGTGTTACAGAATTACACAGCGCGTTACCACACCAGGGAGCGTGAAACAGTAATGACTATGAAGATAGAGAGACATTAGCACATGGAGCTGAGGTGAAGCAGGGAAAAACACAAACAACACATGGCTTATGAGAACCAGCCTGTGGAATCTGAGTGGAGTTAAAGTCAGGAAGCAGGGAAGGGGAGGTGAACGTCTCCTCACACTGAGACGCATGATCACAACTAAATGATTAGATCTGGGAGGGCGAGGTAAGGAGGAGATCGTCTGAAACACGTCGTATGAAAACCGGAGGGAGTGGGAGGTTAGACAGGGAAAGGATAGAGGAACCCAACATAACGAGAGAGGAAAAGGTGAACATGAGAATTACAGGTGCAGAGAAGATCCGCTCCAGACGTCTGAGAGCTTCCTCGGTTGGGCTTGCCGGGGGGCTCTCCTACAAGTCGGAAGAGCATGTGAGGGTGTGTGAGCTTGGAGCCTGCCCTCCCTATCGCTACACTGCATCTCCACACCACTCGTGAGGACTGATAGCTCTCCAGTGCTCTATCCTGTGGATGAGCACAATCTCAGCTACTGCAGAGACACCAGACGTGCATGAGCCGTGCATCTAATGCGCTTCCTTTCCTGCAGAGCATGGCTAGCACACGCTTCAGGAGGTCAACACACACACAAACACACACCTTTTGGATTTTAGGTGGGTGGGTGGCTTTAGATATGTTCCTAGGAAGAGGCTTCCGAGTTGGGGTTGAGGACAGATGTGAGACTGTCTTCACCTTAAAATATTACATGCACACACGTAAATTTGTACAACACACACAAACAAACAACAAACACACAGTAGGTGCACAAAGTTAGTCGGTTTCTTCTGTTCGATTACATTCATATCCCACGAAAAGAGAGTGAGATGAAAGCAGTAAACAAGCAGCTGCAGAGGGGCCATGACGGGTGGCACTGCCAGGCAGGGTGCTCGTCCAGGGTTCTTCCTGCCCTGCTCTCCTCAGCCAGCTTCTCACGCATGCGCAGAGGAGCACAAGCATGAGGCCCATCACGCCACAGCTCTGTGGAAACGTGAGAGCTTTCCTCACTCCTCTACTCACACCACACGCACAATTTTCTTTTGAGAAGCACATGACCTGCTTCTCAATGCTGTGAGCAAACCAGATGGTCTACCTCACGTAAAGCTCGGCCATCATCTGACAGACGAAGAGCAGTAATGGGTCAGTGTGAGGCCGAGAAGGAAGAAGCCATCAAATGTGGATATAAACAATATAATCCAACGTAAAACTTACATTAAACTTACAAGAATAACTAAACAAAGGCTTATTTGAACTTCTGGGTGAAGAATGTGCTTTTCACATTTTTTAATGGTTGTTGCTACACAAACACACTATGAGGTAAGTTATGTTAGAACCACAGAAAGCACAAATGGGGTTAGCGGAGGGAGTAAAACCCTCTTCACTCCATCACATGCTGGAGAAGTTGGCTCTCATGCGGCCGAAGTGATCCATGCTGCAGAAGTACCTCTTTGCCCTTTGAGGGCTGGTGTATGGGGGCAGGTATGAACCCTGGCGGCGGGGCGAGGGGGTCAGGCTTGGGCTCCGGGGGTGAGAGGACTCTGGCTCTGGCAGGTTCCGGAGCCGCGGCACCTTGTTTAGCTACAGGTGCAGATTTGGCTGTAACGTGACCAGACTCGGCGTTTGGAACAGGAGTGGGAGGGGGCGAGGACGCTGGGAGCCAAGGTGCTTTGGGGATAAACCCGGCGGGAGGTGACTTGGGGCCAGGTATGAAGCCGGGCAGGGGAGAGAGAGGAGACGGCTTCAGGGCTGGAACAAATCCAGCCGGTTTTGGGGCAGGGACAAACCCTGCAGGAGGCGCCAGAGTGGAAGGTTTAGGGGCAGGTATGAAGCCAGGAGGAGGTGACAGCGATGTGCTCTTAGGAGCTGGGATGAAGCCAGCTGGTGGAGAGAGTGGAGGGGAGATAGGGGTAGCAGGAGAGTACAGTGGAGGGGAGGTAGGGGCAGAAGTTGCAGGATTCTTTTCTTGCAGTTTTGGAGCTGCTGTCTGGTCATCGTCAGGTTTCTTGACTGCTACTGTGAAACTTTCTTTCTCGGCTTTCTCCTGTTTCTCCACAGGCTCCTCCTTCCGGGGGCGGGGCCGGGGATCCCGGCTCCTCCCTCTGCTCATCAGGCTGGCCAGGCCTGTGGAGATGTCGTCCCTCTCTTCCTTCTTCACAGAGTCATGCTTGAAGGAAAACGCCGGCATCTTTAGAGTCTTGGGCATAAACGTAGCAGCGAGTTTGGCAGGTTGAGGAGACTGTAAAATCAGGGGAGGTGGAGAAAGGGGCGGGGGCGGGGCCATGACCTCCTCCTCCGCGGGAAGCACCCTCCTCACCACCCTTCGCACCACCTTCACAACCTTCTTGCGGGTCGGGCCCTGCACATCTTCGACGGGCTCCGGCTGGGCGCTGCTCTTACCCGTCGCCAGCCCGTTTCTCTCGGCGCCTCCATTCAGCCCAGACTCGACACTCCAGGCTCTCTGAGCCTCGGGGCTCCTGAAGCGCTCGGGCACCTTGGCCGGTTCTGCGTTCTTGACCGGAGAGAAGCGATTTCTGTCGGGCGATGGGCTCCTGAGATGTTCCCTGAGACGAGGCTGTGGCTGGGCCCCAGAGTGAGGGTCGCGGGTAGGCTGGGGGCTCTTGGCACGGAGCAGGCCTTTACCAGCCTCCAGACTGGGCACCGACTGGGACCGGTTGCTCAGACTGCCGTTACTCTCCGGCTACTCGGCCGAGGGGAGGAGCACAAAACACAGGTCACTGATCAAATAGTGAAATATTTTTACCCTGAACAAGTGGATCAGATGCTGAAGAACCTAAACTCAAAACACAGAAAGGATCTAAAATAACCGTGTTGTGAACATGCTGATCAAACTGACATGACATGGTTGTCTTCGTGTCCCTGTTCAGACGGTCCAGAACTGTGTCGGTTTCTAAGCTACCAGTCACATCACTTCTCATGCAGTTTATCTGACCGAGGGAACACAACTATGCAAAGTTGAAAAAAAAAAACTACTGCAGCTTTGGAAATTCTACAAGGAACCCAACTCAGTAAAGTAGGAGATGGGAAAGGAAGTCGCTAAATGACCCCGTGCCCCAGATCTAACCACGCTACCCCAGTCAGGATGGTGAGATCAGCGCTGGTGCCCTGGCTGCCCACACCTGCCCACCCAGGGCAGTTTTCCCCCTCACTGCCAACCTCACTCACTGCCAGATAATGCACTAAACACATCTTGGTTACACAGTGTTTGAGATACCGTGTCTACAAAACAAAACATCAGGACTATCAGGGCTGACATTTATCTGCGAACGCAACCAGATTACGAGGGAGAGGTCCTGAGACACTGTGATGAACACAGATGAGTTCTGTGTTTATAACAGGCAAGTTCTGTGTTTAACACAAACCTGGCCTGGGATGAACACAGAACAAAGAAGCACTAGGTTGTGGCGTTTCCCTCAGACAGAACCCCAGCGGCCAGCGTGCCGAGATGCGGGCCCGTGCCGCGACTCGACCTGCAGCTGACTGAAGCGGTTCGGACCCAAATCAATTCGGTGCTGAGACAGCCAGGGTAGCGCGGTAGCAGCTGGAGCTTCTCCTTCATGTATCCTATCTGATTTAGTATTGATCAAACTGGCTCTGAATGATAGGGACAGAGAAATCTTTAAAAACAAGACGAGAGTCCAGAGCACTGAGCAGGTGTGAGAGAGAGAGAGGCGGCCTGACTCCTGTGTTAGTGGGTCACTGGGTTCACACCTCACACTGCCTTTACATTCCACTTACTTTTAAACTGTTGGGAGCCTTGGTCTCTTCCTTGACCTGAAGTGGTTTGTGTAAAAAGGTAAAGATGCGTAATTTAAAACAGACTAATACAAGACTAATTCCACACACAAACATACACACACAGCCATGTTTTGCAAAAAATGTATAATAATTTACATTAGAGTAATATATTCTATACTGCATAACCAAACTCAAACAAGCAAGTTTTATTTTGATTGGGTATGATGTTATATTTAAAGCAGTGGCCTCAGTTTTTACGGCTAGGGTTGAGCAAGTGGCAGCCTTTCAAAATGAAATTAAAAGACCTCTGGCACAGCGCTGGTGAACTCCGTGGAGTACAGTCTACAGTGTTGGAATACAGTCTACAGTGGTGGAGTACAGTCTACCGTGGTGGAGTACAGTCTACCGTGGTGGAGTACAGTCTACCGTGGTGGAGTACAGTCTACCGTGGTGTTAGAGCACCCAAGGTGTTTTCACACAGTGAATCATGTATCCATCCACTCCAGAACACATACAGCACGCACACACACACACACACGCACACACGCACACACACACGTGCACACGCGCACACACACGCGCACTGGGCCAACGCATGCGAACACACACCGCCACTGATCGGTGTGCAGAACAGCAGGCGGGCACCAGGGCACACGGCTACAGCTGTGCCCCTCCAGGAGAAAGAGCAGGCATGCAAAAAACAAAAACAAACAAACAAACAAACAAACAAACAGACTGCACCACGAACAAAGAGTGCAGAACAGAACACCACTTTCCTTTTGCTCCCAGAAGGAAAAGCGTGATGAGAAGGCCATTGCACCGGCACTGCCCTCATGGGCTGGGCCGTGCAGAGGGGGGCGGGGCAGAGGGAGGAGACTGGAGAAGGAGGGCGGGGTGAGATGTCGAGGGGGCGGTCACGTAGGCCGAGATTTATGGCACAGACGCGGAGGCTGCGGGTTGCGTAGGTGCCAGACCAAGGGCGGCAGGCCTGCCCGTGTCCTCTATGAAAAGGATTCTCGGTCTGTGGGTTAAAAGGAGGTTGGGAAGGGGTTACTTTGTGTAAAGGCACACAGTAAACCAACTAAAGTACATGTCTTAAATACTGGTAAAATATAGAATAATTTTTTACAATGGTAATCTGATGGTGTAAGATATAAAACAAGACAGAAGAGGGCGCTGTTTTGGGCTGGGTGTGAGGCTACAGGCCCAGCACTGGCCAGCTGTTGGAGCACTATATCCACAGAACAGCTCACCAAACACTCTCAGTGTAAATCAGAACACTTAAAAATGGTTTTAAAAAAACGGCACTAAAACAGGATCTCAAACTGGAGTTTTCCGAATTCCCCCCCAAAAAACACGATTCTGTTAGAATCGTGTTTATAAAGATGATTCTAACTTTACACTAGTTTCACGTCATGGTCAAAAAATAGCCAGCACACGTCTCGAACTGAGGCCTTCACAAGGATCACGCCATGGCAACAAGGTCGACGCAGCAACGGGAACAGCGGACAGGACTCTCATCCACACTCATACACCTGCCCTGTCCTGCAACAGTCATCACAGGTCCAGGGGGCGTGTCACCCTGGCTCCGCCCCTCGGCCGAGGCACCCCACACACATACCAGCCCACTAACACACACCAGCTAAATTAAGAGTCCTGGCGTGCTTTTCTGTAAGCAGCGTTCTGTGATACTGAGAGCAGAGGGGTTTTTTTTTCTTCTCAGAACATATCACAGGGGCACTGCCACTTCTGTAGCACTACTGTGCTTAAGACGCCAACCGACAGCACAAACGCCCAAATACGCAAACATCAAGTGTGAAAAACGCTTCCGGCAGCAGCCAGACTAAACTTGCCTTTGTTTAACGGCTGAGTAAAACCACAGACGTTCTAATGAAACACATAAGACAGTAAATCAATAACTCCTAGCAGTTTTTCCCATCCGCTGGTTGTATCAAAGTCGTTAAAGACATTTATTAGAAGTAAAAAAAAAAATAACCAAGTAAACTGAGTAAAACTAAAGACCGAATCTGAAAGCTAAGTCATCTAATTATCACTGCTGCCAGAACCCGGCACTTGTACACGGGCTGTGGAAGTAAACAGCACACAAATGGCCCCCCCAGCTACACAACCCAGCACTGCACTCAGACACCACGGCATTCTGGGAACACAAAGCGTCGAAAGTGGTCATGGAGCTGACAGAGATAAATTTGTCATTCCGTCGTATGAAACAGGAAACCTTTGGAAGAGTTGCTTCTAGAAGTTTCCTGAGCATAAAAGTACAGTAGTACCTTTATGGGGGGAAAAAGATAAAAGCTAAATCACTAACTGGTTTGTGCTAGACAACACAAAAAGTCTGAACTTTTGAACATGGACACTGTTGAATATACTGAATGAATTTAATCTAGCCTGTCTGAATATCTGAATTTAATTTAACAATTAAAAACAACTCAACAGTTTAAAAGGAACGAGTATAGTTTTTCAATCACACTACTTGCCTCAAACCTTAAAAAGAAAACAGATCTGTATTTGCTCAGTACAATCCAGTGTTATTCGAGGTCCATAACAGAGAGAGTGAAACTACACAACTGCTCTGTCCGTGAGAGGAATCACTGAGCGAAAAGCTTCCACCGAGGTGCTCTTCAGTAAAACAGCACGCTAGCTAACACCAGCCTGGAGTCCACGCAGGTCCCTGGAACACGAAGCTGCTCTGAGACGGCCGCGTTCATGAGTCACGTCTGCAGTGGTGTTGGCAGGCCTGTAGTCTAGCATTCGCCACTCTAAAAATAGTGCGTCGGGAGGCGTCCAGGCCCCTGGGTCAGAAGCCCCAGCGCGGGGCCTGTGGGGTGAGCTCTTCTCGCGTCCGCCACCTTACCTCAGATCCTCGCAGGCTCCAGTCGGCGAGGGTCAGGACGGCTCGAACGGCCTGAAGTGGCCGGCAGGCTTACGCTGGTCCCAGAGAAAGCACCGGCAGCCAATCACCTAGCGTCACTCGCCCGGCTCGGAGGGGGAGGCAGCAGATTGGTCGGTCGCAGGGGACAGCTGTCGCGTTACGGGAGGTCACTGAGGGCCAAATATAGAGTCCTACACTTACTGCCCCACTTTCGTGCCCCACCCCCAAGAATGTGAGGCGGGGGGATGATAACACTCCTCAGCTGCGCGCTCCTCAGGCCTCCCAGCTGCCCTTTCTGCTCGGCTCCTCACAGGAGGAACCGCGCCTCCTCTAGAACTGGACCGGGCCGCAATGCCGGCCTTCGGGCGGTGCTGATCGGAGTGTATCAAGACGTGGGCTGAAGAAGCAGGAGGGCAGATACTGGTGGAACGGGTGGAGAGCAGAGGCGTGAAAACAGAAGTGCAGTGAGACAGAGGAGGAGGAAATGATGCGAGGCCTGTGCACTTCCTGCAAGGTGTTTCAAAACTGCAGAACAATGCACCAAAGCTCAACTAACAATCACCCCTCGCTCTACGACCAAGGAGAATAGAGAAATGGGTACCATCTGATGGTACACCACGCTGTGTAGAACCAGAATATTATACTACAACCATAACATTATACTATAATATACTGTACTAGATTTTAAACTGTTTTTTTGTGTACATGAAAACAGTGTAAGTGAAGAAATACAAGTATTTGTAAGAAACATTATCAACATCCACAGCATATTAATACTTTGAGTATGGGATGATTACATGAGCAAGTAGCAGCTCTAAACAAATTCAGTGGGAAAAAAGATTAATTCCTTTCAGAATGACAAAAATGGGCTTGCCCCGTCTTAACTGTACTTCAATGGTCTTGCCAGCAGAGGGCACACTGCATTCCATGTGTATAGAAACTGCTGCAGTTCAGCGTTGCGGTCACATGAGGGCAGTAAGAGCATTGTTATGACTCGCCAAGCGCTGCACTGCCCTCCCGGCTCTGACCGACAAGAGGATCAATTTCTCAAAGAACCGTTTGTTTGCTTTCCAATCTCCTTTCGTTTGGCTGTTCGGACCCGGTTAATCAGAGAGGCTCGACATGCGTGGCTGTGCAACCGCTGACCGAGGTCAGTGGAAAGTGCATGCCTAGTGGTGTGTGCAGAGGAGGGAGTGTTCAGCCCTGAAGCACAGCTTACACACACAGAGCAAGGGCACATCACTGAGCCACACATCTCTGTTTTTGTGTATGTTCAGGTCGGTGTGTGTGTGTGTGTGTGTGTGTGGGCCAAGCAGCTGAGAAACAGGGAGAGACAGAGAGTTAAAGTGAAAGAACCTGAGTGGGTGAGTGTGTTTGGACCGGAGAGGAATGTGAGCCATGATTGGGTCAGCTGGATAAGGAGAAGAGGATACAGGTCAGGACGCTCTTCCCCCCGACCATCCCTCACCCCACCTCCGCCCAGAACACCACCCGCTCCCCCAACACCACCCACCAGGGGCCCGCTGCAGCTTTAGGACTCAAACCCCATACCAACACCCTCATCAAGCAAGCAGCACCACCCAGACCTCAGAGACTCAAATCATATGTCATTACGGATTCTTAACCAGTTTTGTAGCGTGTAAAACACAGAAGCTGGGCGATCTTTACGGTGATTGGCTAGCAGTTTGCTCGTGCAAAGCTCGGACATGTTTCTCACAGACCTACGTGATAAAGAGAAAACCAAAAACGTAATCGGAGCTGACGCTTTCCTCGAGGACAGCAGTGAAAGAGCTGTTGAATCGAGTGGGTGTGGTGTTTAACAGTAGGATGCGTGTTAAAACTCACATTAACTCTGAAGGCAACAGGCCAAACACACCTGAGATTCCCAGACCTGTTCACCTGTTTGCTGCTGTGTTACATAAGCATGTGAACATACATCTGGCCAAACCGCTCAACACAACACACCCTGGCAAAACAGGACACACACACACACACACACACACACACACGAGCTATGAACCATCACAAATAGCAGTTCAAACACAAGCACGTGTTCATATACACAAACACACACATTTTATTACCCCTGTCTGTTTATGTATTTGCCCTGCCAGGGTCACAGTGAGGTGGGGCCGTTTCAGGCCGAGCGTGTGTAGCGCGCTGGATGGAGCTGTCTGCCGTGTGCCGCACACACACTCCGAGTCCACTGCTTGCCCAAGCTGTTCGATGTTTGTTGTCGGCAAACAGCTCTGCGACACTCCACTCTGAAGCACTCTGGTCTTCATGGAGCCTTTGGCCACTTTCTAGGTGTCAGCAAAGAATTAGTGCTGGAGGGCTTCAAGAGTCATGTGACAGACACCGTTCAAACCTCAGCAGTTCAAACCTCAGCCATAAATTCATTTCAAATGCTAGCCAGCAGGCTAAGCTAGCACTGGGATGCTAGCTTAGCCTGGTGCGTACAGAGCAGAGCCTCTACTATACACTCACTTGCACAAAAAAGTTTAAAAACCTCAAAGTAAATTCACTAAATATTCAGGTGACTTAGGAAATGTTGTTCTGTATTTCTCACATGAGGCTTGAGTCAGGCTGTGTGAGAGGATGACACTCTCTCTGAATGAAACTCCTGCTGTGTTTTTATTGGTGCGAGGAACTGAGGAATCATGGGAACTAAAGCGCTGTTATCACACCCACGCTAACCACAGTGCTACTGATCAGAGCAGCCGCTAGAGCCAGTGAGACTATCGCTCTGGCATACACACACACACACACACAGTGTCCACCACGCCCAGCCAATACCTCTGGACCCTGGAGATAACCATTCTACACCCTGATGATCCCTGTAGAGCAGCAGACGTCCTCACAGACACACACTCCCCACAGGTGCAGCTCGAGCTTGTGTCACTAGAGAAGCACACACCACAGCCAGCACTGACCATATGGATCCTACAGACACACACACACACACACACACACACACACACACACACACACACACACACACACACACTCCCTCAGCCTAAGGCACCATAGGTGGTGACTCAGGAGGACTGACAGGGGCTGAGAGATGGTTCCTACTGAAAAGAAACCTGGAGAAGCCAAGAGCTGAGGAAGCATGTGCAGAAGTTCTGTCCAATGAAATGGTAGGCTCTCTCTCTATCTCTCTCTCTCTCTTACACACACACACACACACCTATACACACAAAAGGGCAAAGTGCTCTCAGATGTGGCCTGAGGTACTCCTACAGCTCACCTGGCAGGTGGATCAAGGTGCTAACAACACACAGTCATGGGTTAGATTCCCACTAAGCACTTTGCACACATAGTTTCATACTGATAAATATGTACGCCAATCCTGCCAAATGCTGAGAAAGTAGCTGGGCGCTGTGAGAAGCTGGAGCAGGGGTGTAGTGGGGAGCAGGGTGTAGGAGTAGACAGGTGTTGGAGGACCTGTGGTGTTGGAGTAGAGGGCTCCACACCCCTCCATGATGCCCACCTGACTACACCAAGCTCTGCTACACCCTCCATCACAACCCTCATTACAGGCAGGTGGAGGCAGAGGAAACACTCACACACACCGCTGAAGACGTCGTAGGGCACTGCCATGTGCTGCTGTCAGTTACCAAGCTACGCAAAATTTAAACAGCTAATAAACATCAGCCCCCGTTGGTTAAGTGTCGTCGTAAGGCTAGTGCAGGACTTCCAGCTGGGAACTGCAAATCTTTTGCTGCAGGCCGGGCCACATTACAGCTCACAGGGCTTGCTGTGGTTCCTGCTGAGAACAGAACAGAAGCCTGTGTCTATTCAACCGTGCCTATTCAACATCATAGAGAAGGTGTGTGTGTGTGTGTGTGTTTAAAAGCCCATTATACAGCTTCCAGTGCACTCAAAACCATTATGGATGGTCCCAACATGTCCAAGACTGCTGAAGTGTGTTATTTGCTCAAAGGAGCCGAGAGCACACACACACACACACACACACACAAACATATATACATCACATATGGAGTTGGAGCAGTAGGTTGAAGGTGCACCTGGGTAATCTGTGAGCTATTCGCTTCAGAGGGAGTTATGAGTGCGCAGGGTGACGTAAGCAGCCATTTGGGCCTCTGCAGTCGAGCAGTGAGTCTCATCTGGAGAGCAGCACAGCTGGACTGCAGTGGGGAAGAGGCAGATCTTCTCACACAAACACACACACACCTTTTTGAGCTTCTTTAAGCAGAAGGAAGATGAGTCTTTTAACAGTTAGTCTCGCATCCACACGCATTCACAAAAACACATGCTGAAACACCCACATTCAAATGTGACCATGAAGAAGCAGAAGAAGTCTTTTCCAAAAGATCTGCAGCAAGCTCAAAAAACGAAGAACCCATGGAGGTGATGGACAGGACATTGTGCTGCATAGGTGTGGCGTCTATCACAGCCAGGGTGGCTGCATGAAGACATGATGATGAGGGCCATATCATGCACTGCCGTATACTCGTGGGAAGGTCTCTCCCAAATGGTACACTCTGAGGGAAGGTCTCTCTCACATGGTATACTCTGAGAGAAGGTCTCTCCCATATGGTATACTCAGTATACTCTGTGGGAAAGAGGTGTATATCAGAAGCTGAGCAGAGTGGAGCAGATTCATTGTACCTATTAAAACACAAAGGCAGTGCATTATCCAGACATTAGGCTAAGAGCAGCCTGACTGAGCACACCAGGCCTCCAACACCACCCGCATCGGTCTGGCAGCCAGGATCGCTCTAGCGCTACCGTCCTACGTGGAATGCAGTCCATGTTCCCATTTATGCTATTCAGGCTGTTTCATATGGCCTCCTCGCCCTCCAGCTCGGTCAAAGGTCAGGAAGGATTTCTCCATGCATTCCACGAGTCAATGAGAGAGCACCTCAGGGCAAGGAGTAAGTTCCTCAGCAGTAAATCAGAGCAGTGGCATTGCAGAGAGAACCTGAATTTGAGTGGTCCAGCCTACTCCAATAACCAAACGGACCAAACTCGATGGCTGATGTGCATTTGAGTTCATTGATTTCAAACGAGAGAAAGTACATTGGATGCCTGGTATTCCACAGCACAGCCTTGAACATGGAATGTCCCACAGACCGCCACACCAGAAATGAATGCTGGTGTGGGAGCTCTCTTTGAACACAGGAAATGTCACATCCACAGGCTCCATTCTGTAGAGACAGCAAAGAATAATCCCTACTGATTGTTTATCCATGCTGTTACTCAATGAGGAAACTCTCCCAAAGGCACATCATTGTTGGTGCCTGTGAAACCTCTTTAAGCTTCTGCTCTCAGGCAAACAATCGCCATTTGAACCCGCCTGCCAGCCTCTGAAATGCCAGGCAGCAGTGCCGCCTCTGTTGCCCGCGGAACGGCCCCTGCCCACGGGTCTGCTCAGTCAGTGCATTTGCCCGAGGGCCAGGGCAGAACCCAACACAGCCTGTCATTAGCACCCTACCTCTCTTTCGCACACACACAAATTACCTGGACAGGTAATTGCTGCTTGATGTGGGAGCCATTCCTTCTCCTGCAGGGGAGGCAGGACAGCCTGCAGCTCAACTCATCTGGGAGCGTTTGGACCGAAAGAAGCCAAAAGTTTATTTGGAGGAGAAATGAACCTGTTTGGCAGAAACAGTAAGTGGTCTTTAACTGTAAGGCATCTGTCTGATGGACGATCATGGAAACCACGCGTGAATTATTCAAGAACATGAACAACGGCAGGTTAAGCAGCTCGACTCTGGCGTGGTCTTCACGAGCAGAGCTCATTCAGCTACGAGCGGCTAAACAAAACACTCAGTAGCGTTCTCAGTAGTGGCCAGTTTCATCTAAAAATGAACAGTTCACAATTTATAAATGCCGATGGCTGCAGGTGTGAATATTCACGCCGTTGCTCTTATAAGCAGTTGGGAGGGTTGAAATGTCCTTCAGGCTTTTCAACAAAGCTTTACGCAGTGTTGGACTGTGCGATCACGGTTTCACTCTGCTGGGTGTTGGGATTTCCTGTACTACACTGCGCTGGAAGATGAAGAGGAAATGAAACGATGGAGCACAAACACCCCCAAACCCCACCCCACCCCACCCAAACCACCACCAGCTGCAAGAATAATAATTTTCTTACCAAGTTTTATCCTCTAGTCTTAAAGGCATTATTATTACGTATAAAGAAACAAAAGCCTATGTACATTAGGGGTCCATATCAACTGATGTTCATCATCACTCTAATGTAATACTGAAAACACTGCAAAACAAATGAGTGCAAATTGTTCTCTATAGGGTGTTTTCATCAATCAAGGCCTACACTTGATTCATGAAAACCAACAAACATGACTGTCATCAGAATAAGGCCAGTCCATAACCACGTCACAAGGGTTTGCCATCATGTTTCTTTAAATAAAATAAACGGCATATTACAATCACGGTATGTAGCAATACATTTGTAAAACAATGTCGTGGAGATGTAATTGCAACAACAAAGCCATGTCCTGAGCCAGTAAAGACATCTGCATTCGTTTGACATGTTGTGTAAATTCATTTTTAATGAAACATATTTTTTACTCCATTAAAGTGATCGATGTGATTTTAACTGCCCTCGTTCATCTCCGCCGTTCTCCACTAACCCTGCAGCGAAATCAGGCCTTTTTCTGTCAGCAAGAGCCTTTTGTTTGTATGCAGCCATCTCGTCTGGAGGCTGTCTGGTGTGGGGCGTCTGGTGGAGATCATCTGCCGTGAATGGCGGATCTGGCCTGGGGCATCAGTGCAGCTCCTCCACCCGGGGCTGGCAGCTCCAGACTTTTGGCCTCCGCAGGAGAACATGCCTTACACCCGCCGCACTCCACCCGCTCCACCTCACCCACCACGCAGATCTTCGGCCAGTTCCACAGCATGTGCAGGAGCAGAGGTGGGTGCCTGAGCGTATATCAAATACTTGCACCTCCGTGCTTCAGGAAGTGGGGCGGGAGGGAGGCCTGTGAGGACTAAGTAAAGCAAACCCTTCATACCTACTGTTAGGAAAGCCCTGTCCAGTGGAGAGAGCCAAGAGCAGGAAGCAGTGCTTCAGCCTGGATGAGCCCAGCCTGCCTGCATGTTTTCAGCCACTGCGTTTCCCAGTAGCACGGTAAACAGCGGCATCATCCCAAGTCGTCTGTTCATTTATAGCCGCCTTCCTTACAGCTGCCGGAGCACAGCCCCAGCAGCCCCGAGGCTCCTGACTCCAGCTTCATCCCCGTTTCCTCGACACAAAACACATTGCCCCATGCTGGCATCTGTTTAACGCGCCCACAGCACTGCGAGATGGACGAGGAACGTTCCGGAACCCGGTGAGCCCTCCAATGTTGCACTACAGAGTGTTTACGGGAAAAGAAAAAAAAAGACTCCTTCCTGTGTCTGAGAACTTAATGACAAGTGTTCCCGTTCTCAACAGAGCAGCTTACACACCAGAAGGAGTTCTAACGAAGCCAATACCAGCATGCCACCCCACCCAGCCATTTATATAGCGCACACACGGCCGTGTTCATTTGGAACGAATTCACAACAGAAGGGCCCATTTTCCAGGGACAAAACCTAGATCAGGCTGCCATCACAGACCTCTAAAAATTCCCTTCTGGAGTAATAATTCTTATTTCGGTAGCTGGCCGAGTGAGTAAAGGCTGACTGATAACCCAATGACTCAGTGATCCGTCTCCAGCATGCTGCGTCATGTATCTGAGAGGTCAACGAAGCCCCGTGTGCTCACATGACCTTTGGCCCTAGATGCCGAGTGCGAGGGCGCGCTGTTGGGTGGAGACGGCTACGCCAGCTGAAGTGCTCCGTCCAAGAGCGGTTCAAAAGCACAGGACTTAGCGGTATGTCAATCACTCAACGTTTTTTCTCTCACATGACCCCGCAGGTCTCCCTTCCTCCACACACGCTTTGCTTACCCTCACTAGGTCCTTCATTATTCAACGCACCTGCAGCAGGTTGCTCTGAATAATTAAAGGTCGTACACAGGTGAGGGAAAAAAACTGACCTGAGAGCAGCGAATACCTTTTTTTTAATTTTCCTCCATTTTGGAAGCATCCTCCAAGCAATGGTTCGAGCCAGTGCGCCACACGACCTCACAGCAACACGCATCTGGGCAGGACACATCTTCAGGCCGCAGTCAGTCACATTCCATGGCTGCTCAGAGCAGCCCGCCGTCCCGACTGAAACCCTCATAGTGCATGGAAGCAGGTCATGGAGCTGGAGACTGAGGGGTCCTTCATGGTGAACCCATAATTGGCTCGTCAGTGGGGAGGACTGGGTTCCTGTGGGCTAGAGCACCACTGAAGCCTGGGTGTGTGAATGTATCCTGTGTGTGTGTGTGTGTATAGAGAGGTGATCTGATCTCTCTTCTACTCAAACTGCACTCACTCACTCCATCCAAACCTCAGACCACAGCACTGGAGCTCAATATTTTCTCTGATTCTCTTTTTCAGGATTTAATAGCGAGGTTTTTGATTGTTTGGCGTCCAGAGAAGTCACTGGCATGTGTGACCGAGGGTTTTTCCATGTCAGGAACTAGACGAAGTGATCATCCAGTCAAATTCAGACTAACATCAGAATGTGGAGAATCCACAAGCACACATCAAAACAGAAGCTGTGCACCTTAAGGTTCACTACAGCTCCAAAGATGGCAAACTTAATTTGTGGCAAATCTGAACATGCTGTTTCGACTGTTCTAATGAAGTCTCAGCTGACCTGCACTCTGTGCTCATGGTTGCTTCATCCAAACCAACTTTGTATGAAACCTGTAACCTGATATGAGTTTCACCAGGCACAGGAACAGTGATTTATGATTATGATGTCCAGTCAGACAACAGGGCCTTCAGGTCAGGAGGCCCAGACAACAACGAAATCACAAAGAGTGTAAAGCAAGGCATTTTAGTATCACTGTGGGCCTGCCAGAGATGGAAGAATTTATGACCAGATTTTTTCCCCCACAAAGGCACTAGACTATTCACTACATGAGCATTTTTACATCTGTATTAAAGTAATACAATGTTTAGACAATGAATAGTTTGGCTTATTCATTAATTACCAATATATTATAACAATTGTTATACTGCTATATTAAAACAATTGTTGTTATAACAAAGAAATAGGTAGATTGTCAGATTTCTAGGTAGAGGCTATTTAATGTCTAGACCTCTTTATTTAATGTCCAGAGATTGCTTGTATGCTGTGTAACTCGGCTCCAATACTTAGTTTGCACCTAATCCACGTTCTCTCCCAGCCTTTGGCATTCCGGAAAAACGGATTTCTTGCTCCAGCCCTTCGCTTCTAAATACCTGCATGAGGGAGCAGACATGCAGCGTCATGTTGAACGTGTATGGAGTTCACAGCTCAGGTAGGGTGTGTTAACCCTGCTTGCAGACAAGGAACCGACATTTACCCAACTGCATCCAGAGAACTTAGTGACGCAGGCCCTGTTACGAACTAAAGGAGTCTCGTCTAACTTTCCTTAAAAAAAAACTTTCCTTAACACTCCACTAATATATTGCGGATTATATCAGTGGTTACTGGAAATGGCCGGTCAGACTAACCAGGTTTATACGGGGCTTTGCACCTCAGCAGTAGCGGTGCAGATTATCTCTCTGGGGTGGCCCGTGGACTTTTGCTCCCAGATTATTTTACGTCATTCACCCCCCTGCCCATGACAAAGTGACAAAGGGATCTAATTTACCAGAAAGTGTTTCTGGGGACATGAAAAGCAGAGACACCGGCTCTCGTATATCACCCTTCTCCTCAGAGCAGCACAGAAGGACCGGCTCAGAAGGACTAGAGATAAAGAGCCTTTCAGTTGGACCCTTAGTACCGTGACCAACAGTCAGGGGGGGGAGCTAGTCACGAATGGGCCCATTAAGTCATCCGCTGGTGTGACGACCGCTCACTGACAGGCCAGGATATTCCCGTTCAGCCGACACGGTCGTGCGTACAGGCCTTGGAAGAGTGCAGCCAGGGGGAGCAATAAATTACGAGCCATCAGGAATCAGTGGTATTTCTGAGCAGACCACAACCATGCTGGACTACATGGAAGAACAGCAACCCAGACACAAAGAGCATTCCATTCCCTCCTCTAACTACAAACTGCTTCTATTTCTGGGTGGGCAGGGTGGGGTTGGGGTTGGGGGTGTTTCGGTTCATTAAAATCGACACCATTTACCTCTACCAATAAGAACAGTTTCACTTCCAGCCTGAATGGTGCGAGCTGCGAGTCTGTTATAGTCTTGTGTTTGGTACCGTACACACCCAGCGGCCTCCAGTCTTTCACAATTAGCAGACAGGATGCTGCCTCAGAGAGGAGTCAGTGAAGCTCCGACTCCTCCCTGCCGCATGGCAGATAATTAAACTAAGATAATTAAGCGTTGGTGTGCTGGGGAAACCCCCCCCCACACCTCCCAACACTGCTGATGACAGAAAGGTTAGCAGGAAAAGGCCCTTGTGTTTGCTTTACACTCAGGCTGGAAAAGCGGGACATTCTGTACCAAAGGCAGCCTACAATCAAGCCAGGAGTAGCCCAGAGCAGGCCAGGAGCTGTGGGCATGAGGGGGAGGAGGAACCAGGAGGGGAATTCTCGTGATGCAGGCACACAGAGGGGCCTTTCACCACTGCGGGGCCCCGGCCTCGCGGTTCACCGCCGCCATCGGGGCCACGCGGGGAAAGACTGCGCAGGACCCCCGGTCCCGTCTCCCATCGGTGAGCTCTGTCCTGGTCCTCTTGACAAGCGGACTGGCAAAACTTTGCGTGACAGAAGGAAAGACGTGGATCTGAGACAAAGGGGGGGGGGGGTTGTTAGATGCGGGAAGGGCAATTTTCATTTTCAATGAAAGGGCCATCCTGACAGGAAGCCCCCCAGATGCAGCAGACAGGCATCGATCTCCCCAGTCTGCCACAGCTTTCTCCTCACACTTCCTCTGGAGACTTCCTGTTTAACCAGGCCTTCCATAAGTAAAAACACAGGTGGCATGGAGAAAGTTCACTTCCATTGTCGGACAAAAGGAGAGAGGAGACTGAAACTGCGACTGTTCTACAACAAAAGAGCCCACAACATCACCACAGTGTCTGTGACAGACTTGGTGGAGACTACAAGGAAAACAGAAGGAAATGTATCTTAGCGTTCCCTAAACAATGATAGTAACATTCAGGGCGCTTCCCATCTAGAAAAAAATGAATCCACAAAAGTTTGTTGTATATTTCATCAGTCGTTTCGTTCTCTAGGATGTTCACAGGCCAAAGATAACTTGTTGAATAGGAGAGCTAATGTATTCACAGTGCTACAACACAGTCCTTCTTACCAGAGAATGGAAATGAAAATGTGCTGTTCCCACATGGCCCCTCCTCCTTGGAGTGTATGTTAGGCTCCACCCATGAGCTGCTTTCTCCAGAGACCCGGTCAGGAAGTGTCATGTTTGTTCCAAAGCAAATTCCACAAATACCAGAATGAAACTTAAGGGAGGAAACACTTCCCCACCAGTCACTGAGGCCAGCACTGGAGACACTGCACCACATACTGATTCTCTCGCACTCACACACACACACACACGAGCGCGCACGCATGCACGCACGTGCAGATCGTAACGCCTGATGCCGATCAACCGTGTCGGCTGCATTTGCTTCTCTCTCTCTTTGGGTGTGTGGTGCCCTTTCCGATGGGAGTTTTCACACGCGGGTAAAGCCACGTCCACAAAGTCCCCGTGGCAGTCAGGGTCTACGGAGAGGGGCGGAGCACCAGAGTGAACCAGCTGAGATCACGTGGTAAAACCCACGTGCGGCGATTAGCCCTGCACGTCAACCTGATGGCCAGGGAGGGTTTCCTGCACACGCTCAATTGCTTCCTCTGTGTCGCGCTCGAGGCTGGCACACCCAGCGCTGAATCATGCACCACTGCACCCTGAAAGCCATGCCACTCAGCAGGGGTGAGGCCTACCGCTCTAATGCCCCAGTGGAGGACAACTCCCATAGTTGACTAAGGAAAAGGTAAGGAAAACAGAAATCCAGACCTCAGAGAAACGGCAGCTTGGCGTTTTCTGAGGGGAGCACGGCCACCATCGAGAAACAGGACACGAGTCTTGACAGCGAGACGTTTTTGCACGAGGCAGGGAAAGACTCAGCTAACGCCTACGTTCTGTCAGAGTCACTCAAACGAAGTGTTGTGCGCTGGAGAAGAAGAGCAGGAAGAAGAATGGATCTGAACACCGGGGAAATAAAAGGAGTTCAGAGATCAGACGTGTTGAGAAGGTCTGAACCGAGGGCCAATCAAAATCAGGAGTGCTTCTGGAAAGGAGCTTGCGGCGTCAGGGGAGTAGGATAACACGGCCTTGGCCGAAAGCTGCAGCGGTGAGAAGATGGTCGCCGCGGAAACCCACCCGCTTCAGCAAGCCCCGAACACAGGGTCACACCGCAGGACAATCGGCACCTGCACCGCGCCCACCGTCCCGGTGCAGGTGCCGGCAGGACGGAGGGAATTCAGTAACAGCTTATCTACGGCCTTCTGGGCTGATGTCAGAAAAAGGAAATGGAAAATTTGGAACATGAAGGGGATAGTTAGGAGTTTTATCTCTTTTTAAGGAATTAACACACCCGGTAAATCCGATAAATCCAGGGATAAATCGCAAATCGGTCTCAGGGATAGAGGAGGAGCTGTTCTACTGACAGAAGAATAAAATATGACATCCAAATTTAAACTGGATGTTGTCCAATTAAACAGAAGGAAAACCTAGAACCCACCAAAAATGTCACATATGGAAGCCACAAAAAAACAACACATCCAAGTAAACAGCAGGCAAAGAAAGATGAACTGAGGAGAACTGAGGGGAGAGCGCCTCTCCAGGATGAACTGAGGGGAGAGTGCCTCTCCAGGATGAACTGAGGGGAGAGCGTTCTCCAGGATGAACTGAGGGGAGAGCGTTCTCCAGGATGAACTGAGGAGAGCGCGCCTCTCCAGGATGAACTGAGGGGAGAGCGTTCTCCAGGATGAACTGAGGGGAGAGCGTTCTCCAGGATGAACTGAGGAGAGAGAGCTCCTCTCCAGCCCATATCCTGTCATGTCCGCCTCGTCAGTGTAATGAAAATTAATCGTTTTCCAAAACCGAAAAAAAAAAATCGTTCCTGATAACGAGGAGAAAAAGGGCCGTGTCGCAGGGCCACGAACGCCTCCCCTCAGTGACCTGCTCTGTGGGGTCAGGCTAGCGGAAACAAACACAGTTACAACTCAAACACAATTCACAATGGTACCTGATACAACTGAAACTCATGTATGTACAGTATGTGACTCACGGTTCAACACTGATAATGTATCCACAGTTTGTTGGACCCTTGAGCTACATTAACCACTCAGTCATGGTTACACCTTGCTAATAAAACAGCAAGCTCACCGCTTCAAGCTAAATGTCTGTGTGTATCTGCTCCTTGGTGACCGTGTGTGTGCGCTTGTATGTGTGTGTGTGTGTGAGCGTCTGGCACACACCTGTGGGCATTTCCTTCACAGACACCTTCCCAGCCACTGAGCTTACACTGAGCCAGATGACCCCGGCAAGACGACCCCAGTAAAACGTTCTGCATCACGGCCTTCGCTCCCTCTGCTACATAAGTCCCACCCCCACCCACCCCGAGACTGCAGCGACAGGGCAACGAGGCAATGATTGCGATCACACACCACTGGATTCTGCGATCATTAAACATCCGCCAATTTGTTCGAGTACGTTGAATCTTAATCTGTTAAGGTGATAAACAGGACGATCTGCTACCGTTGGTGCTGCCCAAATCTCAAACCAAAGCCTAAACGCTCCCCACGCTCCCGCAGGGTGGTTCGATGAGCGCACTGTAGCCGTAACCTGCGCTAGAAACTGCTCCTGGTCCCTCACCCTCCCTCCCACCACCCCCTCCCCGGAACAGACAGCCTAGCCAGACCAAGCACGGCCTGGGAGCTGAAAATAGATTTTATTTACCCGTTCGTTTCAGCGAGGCAGGCTGATGTGCGCGCTCCGGGCCCTCTGACGTTCGTCACAGGACATCCTGGCCGTGTTAGTCAGAGGATGTAAGAATGGTGGCCTTCCTGTTGGCCTGTTCTCACCGCTAAGCCGAGCCCTAACGAGGAGAGGGGGAGAGGGCCTGTGGACCTTTCCTCAACCCCTCCGCCGCAGAAAAATTCCTCAGCTAGGAAGGAGGGACTCCTACATACTGCCCACTGCCAAAAGTAATCATTCTTGGACATTCGATATGCTCTCAGGATCCAAAAATAGCATGTTCATGCCCTGGAATCCCCCACGCACACATTCTGAGCTCTCTCGTTTTGTGGCAGAGGGTCCGATGCTCCTGTCCTTTTGTCTGCGAGGGAAGGGAGTGATGATGCCACGTCCTAGACCAGTCAGGAAAGTGCCCAGGGTGAGGTCAGACAGGGGCAGGCTGTACCTCTCCCATCCATTTTGACATGAGCCTGCTGCTTGGACCCCCGGGCTTCCGTTTGCACGCGTAACCGATGGCCCTGGCGCTCCCTTACGCTCGCCACCCATCTCCAACCATGCTCCAACCACGACGTGCCGGGCTCGTTCCCGGAAAGCCATCGCAGGGTGAGGACGCGGTGCGGCTTTTACGCCCCGGGCTGTTCCTTCCCCCGAACTCCACACATGTGGCACCATCAGCAGGTCTTTCATTACAGAGCCGTGACACCGAAAGGCATAAACCACAGGACTGAAACAGAGCTACAAAATGACTGGAGGACAGCCTGCTGTACGACAGAAGAGCACGAAGACGTGCCCAATAACACCCAGTCTTTTACTGCTTTTTTCGTCTCCTGCCAATACATCACAGCTGAAGTCCCAGGCAGGGAAAAATAAAGTGCTAGTTAGTTCTGCTTCTATTATATTTACAGCATCGGGTGCATCCAGAAAGCATAGAGTCATGGATCAGCCAATGAACAGGGTTCAGTGAGGGGTGGGGCAGAAAACGTCACTAACTTTAGAGTGAAAGCTTTAGAGTTTTTGTTTAGTTTTAGATTCCGAAATTCTTTGTGAAATCATGCCTAGAATATTCACATCAACCCTTTTTCCCCAGCTAAAAATACTGACTATGACGTGTATTTTAAGAAGACTCAGATTCTGAGGAGAGATGAGCTCGATCTGTTTGGAATCATGTCTCGTGACGAGTGAAATTGTCACCGGGCAAAGGGAATTCCTCCCGCCTGCTGCCGCTGGGCCAAGATAAATAGCAACAGACAGGCCTGAAAGCTGTGTAGACAAGCGCAACCGCCTTTGTCTGGTGGTGAAACCCAGAACAGAACAATGGAGCAGCAGTAGCAAGAGGGAGGAGCTGCTGGTGTCTTCCACCAATCAGTCAGGGGAGCACATCCTGGGTCCACCTCTGGCCCCGCCCCTTCACACTCATCCTGGGTCCAGCTCTGGCCCCGCCCCTTCACACTCATCTGGGGTTACGCTCCTACAAACACGGGGCCGTGCAAATGCCCCACCGGCGTTTGCCGAGATCCCCCCAAACGAACCCCCGTGAAACCGGGGAGCGCTCGGACCCCGAGGCCTGGCGAAGGTGGACGGCTGAAAAGCAGCACCCCAGGAGAACGGATCCTCTGGAAACTTTGGAGCTTGTTACACAGCAACAGTGAGCTGCCCTCCACAGCAGTGAGCTGCGTTCAGACTATTCCGGGCCACTTGCAGACAAATATATCACCCAGGCGATATATACACAGACAATACCGCTTCATACAATCAGACAAAGTGATCTGCGCAGAGCAGGTTCCTGGTGGGCTACCGATCCTTTGACTCTATGGTTTTTTACAACTCTCATAGAGCATGATTAGATTAGCATTGGTGCTCAGGTTAATCATGGAAACAGGGCAGACGCTGCTCTCCCCACCAGCACTTGTAATTTACTGCCGTTCAGACATGATGATGAGAGAAAGCGATGTCTTGCTCCGCACTGTCAGGGGCCTCAGGACACATTCAGCTAACAGATATGCAGCTGCACTAAATATGGTTCTCAACTTTGAGACACACACATACACAGAGACCATGACAGAGAGAGAGAGAGAGAGAGAGAGAGAGAGAGAGAGAGAGAAAGAGAGAGAGACTAGGAGAGAGACCGTAGCAGCAATAATAATAATAATAATGTTATTATCGTTGTTATTATTAGACGTAAATGAATAAAAAAATCTCATACATCTACACATATTCATATTCAAAGATAAAAACCTAACTAATTGCTCATGAAACATACACTGTTCTATTGGCCTTATAACCAGGACCCTTATCAGGATGAAAGAAAGGTCACATGACTGCCGTGGGTTATCACATGACTACCCTAAACAAAACAGACTTCAGCTGGTAGTGGAAATAACAAAAGAGAACACGAACACGTAATTACAACACAGCTGTTATGCAATGCTTTCAGCAATTAGCGCAAAATGAAAACCTCTGGAGATGTCAGCTGTCTTAGTTAAGCACAACAAAACATAACACCACTTCAGCAAATCATCCCCTGGACACATGTATGCAAACACTCGCATCTCCATTCTGCAGGGGGGAAAAAAACCTACCACGCACATACTCAAGGCCAAGATCTTTGCCTAACCGTTGTTCTCGGCTTATCTGCCATCCAAATGGGAAGTCATGCATAAAAACAGCAGATAAGCCAAGGACTTCCTTTTTGCCACTACTATTGAATGGTTGCCACAACTCCACTGCTCACAGTGGGACGTGTAGCATTAGCACACTGGCACATGAACAGAACAGTCGTGTCAGAACCCAACACTACACATCTAAGACGGTCTGGCCAAGGTAAGTTCACCTCATCCCACTGATTTGTGAGCAAGGGGCAGGGTCACAGCAGGAAACACCCTCCTTAGAGCCAAGGTTGCATTCACCATTCACCAAGGAACGCTGCTTAAATGGCTTAATAACAGAGAGGAAAAAGACCTCAAATGAATGTAGAGAGACCACACAACACATGGCATTAGATACCTTATTTGTTTGCTGCTGAGAAAGACCTTCGAGCTGAGGAGAAAAAGACTCAAGGTTAAACAGCCACTGGTGAGCAGTGAAGTTCACCCACCAAGTCAGGTGATCGTGCATCCTGAAAAAGAACACGTTCGTCTGAACGACGGACACAGCAAACCACGACCAGCGCGACGACGACGGTGGCAAAAACGGTAGAGAAACCAGAGGAGCTCCTGCACAACCAGCGATGGGAGCGAGGGGACTTACGTCGAGGGCCTCTCGGCGGGGGCCGTCCGCGCTCCTCAGCCAGCACCGGCTCAACTCACTCAGCTCCAGGATGGGCTGCACCCGCAGACGCACTGTCTCGCCCGACTGCCGGATCATCTCCACGATCTCGTCTCTGCTCTTGTTCTCCACGTTGCGCCCGTTAATCTCCACCAAGCGGTCGCCGGGGACCAGGCCCAGGGCGGCGTCCTTGGTGCCAGCGCCGGGCTCGGCGAAGTGGACCACGCGGCGGTAGACGGCTCCATCGGGACCGCGGTCCAGCATGGTGGTGCGCCGCAGCGAGAAGCCGAAGTCGCCCGTAGCACGGCGCTGCAGTTCCAGCTGCCGGGCCTCAGGATCCGGTGGGGCCACCACAGCCGGGAGGCGCAGCTCAGCGGCGAACGTCTTCTCCACCACCTCTGGGATGTGCACCTTCCTGGCGGGAGGCGGCTGCTGCTGCTGCTGCTGCTGAAGGCCCTGTGCGTGCTGCAGGTCCAGGAGCCGGACCTCCACCTGAGGGGAGGGCGCGGCCGAGTTGGGACCCGAAGGCGTGGAGCCCTCCGACAGGCTCTCCTCCTTGCTCCTCTGCGAGAAGGAGAAGCGCTTCATGATCTGGCCCACCTGCGAGTTCTGCATGGCCAGCGAGCCGAAGCGGGCCGCCCGCTCCCGGACCGAACCCCGCGGTGCGTCCTGGCCACACTCCCCCTTCAGGTCGTCGCCGGAGCCGGCAGTACTCAGCTGGTCGGCGTCCAGAACCATGCTGCTGCGGTTGCTCGTGCCGTCCGACTCGATGTCGGTCAGGTTGAGCTCGGTGCTGCTGGCCACCTTAATCGGGATGGGGTTGGAGATCTCCAGCCTGCTCCTGGACTCCCGCTTGGAGCTGCGGTTAAGGTTGAAGAAGCCTCTCCGCATGCTCATCTCATCCAGGCTACGGAGCTCCGCCGCGGACATCCGCTCCCGCTTGTCCCGCTTGTCCTTCTTCTCCTTGCGTCCTGCATCCTTCTCCTTATCCTTTTTGATCAAGTTGAACATGGTTCGTCTTGCAAAACAATATTCCCCACAGACGTGGCCCTGATACCTTCAAATATGAGGGATTTTTCCATACAGAGACAGGATGACTAATGTAAGTCCAGATTGGCTTAATTAATGTAGCCTAAAACACAAAAAAAAGACAACAAAGTCAGATATTATATTTCTAAAAACATTTAACTTAGCAGTTTAAAAGGAGATAGAGGCTGTCACCTTGGCAAAAGGTTTTAAGCTGTGACTGGTCTTAGAAAGGTTCCATATTAATAACAACAATAACAAGAGGGTTATAATATGAGCAGGGATTCATGCATCAAGGTTTAAGGGGAACATATGAAAGCCACAGGCTTCTAAACGCCCAGCTTTTACATTCCTTTTTTCCCACCAGCGGGAGACCCCCACATCCAAAACAGTTCCATTAACAAGGGGCCAAATTCCTAAACCAAACAGAGAAAGTCATTCCTCCACAGCTCTCAATGGCAAGAGAGACAGGTATTATGTAAAATGTTACTGCAATTCCTATGACTGGGCAGCTACGTTTGTCCATAAGATGCAACTTCAGTACAAACGTCAAAATGTCCACAGTAACAGCATCGAGACATTTTAACGTCATCAGTGAATGTAACACAACTGCTCTTTAAACATAAAGTGTTCCGTGATCAATTAGGTCTACTATACTTTAACTTCGTATTATTAAACCGTGACCAGTAATGACCCTTAGCTCGGACATGACACCAAAAAGGCAGACGCAGAGGTGCTGCATTTTACTTTACTTGTATAAGCGTGTAAATGCGTGTGGATGTACGGGTGTGTGTGTTCGCTGCATCATCCCTTTGAAATCGCTTCAAATACATTCAAATACAGCATAATCCAACTGTCCGATAACTAGTCATACAGTATTTTTTTTTCAAAGAGGACTCATACAAGCATTATGAAACATTAGCATTGCCCTTGATTATGCTACAAAAGAATCACTACACTATTCATAAAAGCCATACCCTGTTTCACGATACCCTGATCAATCCACACGGGAACGTGTTATTTAACGCTACGTGCACAAAGTATGATCAATAACATCCTCATTGACAGCATGCCCCGTCTTGTTTGACTTTGTCACAAAGACTCAAGTTTTCACAGGCCCAACCAAACATGACGCTAACGAATTAATAGCTATAGGCTACTACACTGAAACATACTATAACTCGGTTTATTTCTTACACCTCACAACACATTGACTGTTTAACCCGAGTCAAATGAGGAACCACAAAGGACCAATAATCAAAACGCGCAATAATAAAGCGGTTGGTGGTCATACCCAATACAGGCCTACTGAGCAGCACATTTTGTATTTTCTTACTTTATTTAATTAAGCGAATATCGTTCGCTAAACGAGCGACGAAAATAGAAAAAAAATGTATTTGACAATTAAAGGCTAAACCGTAATACTGCACGGCGAGCAACGCCAGTCATGGAGTGGGGCACTTGAATTTCGCCGTGAAACCGGAATTTTCCCAGTCGACATTATGTAACCTCGCTATAAAATTAATTATGCAGCTACCGTAGAGGAAGAAAAATGTGTAATTTTAACATCTGGCTACAGTTAGCCATCGTATCTACCTAGTGTGCTAGCAGCAGTTAGCACAACCAACGGGCAAGACTGTTCTTTCTTTGCCATAACAATATCTAGACCGATAGTGATCCCGTACAACATCTCCGCACAGGCATATGTTCGCTACTTGAACGTTTCAGAAATAACAGGACTACGCGCTTCCTAATGGATTGGACCACAAAACAACACTGTGCATGCTGATTGCTGCGTACTCACCCGTTGTCCGATAACCAGTATGTGTTGGGGGAACAAGACTGTGTGTTGGTTAGATGTGTCTCCGTAGATGGGCGCAGCAGAACATTAGAAAGAAACGGGTGTTGGAAGTGTATGATGTGATGAAGGCGGTCGGATAGCCTCATGCTTTCCACAAAACACGACGAAACGGCGTATTCTGCTGGTGGAGTTAGGAAACTACACGATGCGTTATTCAAAGATACGAACAGTAGAAAAAAAAATACATGAAAAAATGTATAGAAACGTTGCCTCTTTGCTAATAGATTTTTTGCTGTAGATTAAAATAGATATAAGATATAACCAAAACCACCATACCAGTAAAAACAATTATTCCGAATTTGATTATTTTACTATGCAAATAGGCGTTTTAGAGCTCTTGCTTTTCCGTTTCTAAAATGTACTACTTGTGGATATATTTATTTGTACTGATTTCCTGATCGATACATAGCGTATCGAACTACGGCTTGTTTAGTATCTGGAGTTTAATTTCCTTTATTACAGATATTAAAAGGGGCAGCAGTCGAGTTCCAGTTTTTCTTGCTGGATAAATTGAACTGCGAAATGTGTAGAACATCATACAAATATGAAACAACAACGTCAGCACGTGTGTATTAGATGCCCGAGGAAACCAGTTTGCCTACCTCAGGTGAAGTCATGACAATTTTTGTAATACTAGGGAAATATAACTGAGCTCTTTTGGACACCGTAGGTGTTAGAGACATGCATTGTGTTCATGGGCGGGAGTGGAAGACATGTCCAGAGAGTAAAAAAATGATTCCTGTGTTGTTGTGTTCACTTACGCAACCGCTAGAGGTAGTGTTTCTTCAATCCTGACTAATGAACCGGCTTCTCAAAGAAAGATAAATAAAAAAGCTGTTTAAATGCTAGGCGCTGTTGTCCTTGTGCGTAGGTTACAGATCTGTTTGATCTGATCTGATGTGGACATAAACTAGTCACTGAGGGATGGAGAGTTTAGGACTGGTGCCCTATCAAGACTGTAACTTACTACCTTTAATGTTTTTTGTAGAGATGTGGGAAATTGTGGGAAATCACAAGTCTAGGACTTCAGAACTACCAAGAAAGTGGATAACCAATTAATCTGTGTCTTGCCGTTATAAACACTCAGTGCTTTCAAATGTGGTTGGCTTGTGTTAGGGTGTGGTTTATACTGACATTTAAGGCATTTAGCAGACGCTCTTATCCAGAGCGACTTACAAAAGTCGTTATCTCAAAGAATGCATCCTATACAGTAATTAGGATATAATTCAGTTTATCTTTGAACTAGAATAATGCTAAAATACAGGAATCAAAGCTGTTCCAAGTATAAGCTTGTTAGACAATGAGTGCAGTAACGAGTAATAATAGATACGTGCTAGAATTTAGTTACTCACCAGTAGTGTAAAGTTCTATAAATGTATAACATAAAAAGATGGACGTCCTGTTTTAATATGTGACATTTACTAGAGCAGTCCCTTCTGGTTAGCAGAGAGAGCTGTCATAAATGTGTGTGTGTGTGTGTGTGTGTGTGTGTGTGTGTGTGTGTGTGTGTGTGTGTGAGAAAGGTATCTTTTGTCTAGAACAAGGCATCAAACTGCAATGCTGTCTGTCATGTTTAGTTTGTAAGCCTGTAGGAATTACTTTATTTGCAACACTGCAAAGATGAATTTCACATGATTTTCCAGTAGGTGTCCCCTGCTAGCGAGTTCCATTTCTCACGTCGGCATCTTTACGTCACTGCGTCGAGCCTGATATACTGGGGAGCAGAGAGGGGCTGGTGGATGAGATTTAAACATGAGATTATGACGGGATTGTATTCATAACCCCAACTGACAGTCGTCCGTTTCGACAAGTCTGTGGATCTCAGGAGAGACGTGTATGAGGAGCAACAGAGATAGGACGTATACCCTCATAAGGTAGCGAAGGAAGTGTGTGTAGGAAGGGGGCTGTTGCTGGATTAGAAGAAGGAAAACAATATGGCCGCCGTGGAGCTAGAATGGATCCCTGAGACACTGTACAACACTGCTATATCAGCAGTAGTGGATAATTACAGTCGATCGCGACGGGACATACGGTCCCTACCCGAAAACATACAGTTTGATGTCTACTATAAGGTAATGTGGACTATTCATGCCCCGATGCTTTATGCAGAAGTACTTTTGATCAGGTGGTAGGGTAGTTAGCTAGCTAGCTAACGTTAACTTGTCCTGATATATTAGCTTGATTAGCTAATTGTAATAAGGATTTTACCTCATATGTAGGGAACAGGTTGTTAAAACGCTAATAAGAGGAAAAAACAGAGTTTTTTTTTAAACTGTCAGGTTTCAAAAATAAATCGCAGATCGTTTCATACATAAAACTGGTAATACAACATACTGTGTTGTTTAGATAGCAAAACGTACATTTGGTATAGAATAGCTAACTAAGTAGCTAAATGTATATGAAAAGTTCATTTAACTACCCAGCTAGCTTGCTAACTTATTTCCTGGCTAGGAAGTTTCATTTTGACATCCGCTAACTAACTAACGTAGCTACAGTTTATACAGTCCAGCTGATCAGAGAGGGCTGGCTGGCTAGCGTAAGAAAGATGAATATGTTATCGATAAGCGCCAACCCTCTAATTGTATCTATGATTTTAATTACTTCTATTCGGGGAAAGTCAGGTTAGCTGTTTGGTTCGAGTCAGACATAGATACCTAGCTATCTAATTTGTCGGTTATCATTATATTTATTTAAATATGAGTTTGACTTCATGCTTTTGTGATGCACCTAACATGTTTCCAGTGTAATTCTGTAGACGTGTTGGCATAAGGCACTTTGAATTCATGTATGCAAGATAACTAGCTAAGCTAGATGTGATAAAACGAGTCCTCTGCCAGGCCGGTCGATAATAATGCACCTGCTTTGATTTAAAAAACTCGATATAAAAGAATGCATCTTACTTAATGCAACCACAATTTATTTCAGCCCCCCCTCTCCCCCCCCTTTTTAAGGAACATATGGATGCTGAGTCAATATATCTTGAGATTGTTATATCACATAAATAATTGCATTTGCTTATGAGCCATAAATATATATGGAATTGTGTATGAGCCAAATATGGAATTATTAATATTATACCATTTATGGGGGTGCAGGGGTCATTTTAAAAGATTTTATTTATGCAATTTATAGGGCGTTTTTAAGAGTTGTAGGATCATATTGGATTAAAAAAAAGATTGGCTAGAGTGTTGGTGTTGCGCAAACGGTGCATTGTGTTTTTGTTACTGTTTCTGAGAGTCCTTTTGTTTTTGTACACCCGCTTCCTGGCTCTGTTACTTTCCCTAGGGAAAGAATTGGTTGTCTGCCTTTGTGGCACATGGAGAAAAAGCGTTATCTGTTCGGCATTTTTTTTTTGTTTGTTTGTTTGTTTCACAGCTTTACCAGCAAGGCCGGCTTTGCCAGCTTGGAGGGGAGTTCTGTGAGCTTGAGGTCTTTGCCAAAGTCCTCAGAGCCTCTGACAAAAGGTATTTCACAATTGAACCCAGCTGTGGTTTGTGTCCTTCTTGCACTGTGTGAAGTATTTCCCATTTCAGTTTTAGAACCTAATTATTTTCTTTTATGACTCGTGTCGTTGTGAGTAAACATGGGTAAGCTTACACAGTTGACATGTCATTTGGTATTTATGGAAATTGTTGCTGGGATTGCTGTACAGCTTTTAAGTCCATTTAATGACCACTTACTAAGTTTTGTATGTTTTTGGTACTTTTTAAGTAGATCTTTTAGGATCTGACTTTTCATTTACACCAAGAACTATAAATATGTGTTCTCTTCACTTTTGAGTCTGTTTTTGTACCTGTGTGGTAAACTCATCCCCCTGTCCCCCTCCAGACACCTCCTTCACCACTGCTTCCAGGCACTGATGGACCACGGCGTGAAAGTGGCTTCAATCTTGGCCAATTCCTTCAGCCGAAGATGCTCGTACATCGCGGAGTCAGACGCTCACGTTAAAGAGAAAGCAGTTCAGTTTGGCTTTGTGCTAGGTTAGTAGCCCTTCTGTCCTGAGTGGTGCCTGGTGCCTGGGCCTTACAGACACTGGGAGTGACGTGTCTGTCTTTCTGTCAGGTGGCTTTCTGTCAGATGCTGGGTGGTATGGCGATGCGGAGAAGGTCTTCCTTTCATGTCTGCAGCTGTGCACGTTACACGACGAGGTTTTGCATTGGTATCGTGCGGTGGAGTGCTGCGTGAGGTGAGTCTGCATTGTTCTTTCTTAAGCTCAATTAATCCAAGCTGTCTGGCAGAGACACCGGAACGCAAAATATAGCAGGCTGGCCTTGTTTTTTTTTGACAGAAGGCACATGGAAGTGCTGTCTTTAGTTATAGTAAGAGCTTTGTCCCCGTCTTAGCCGAAGTTGTGCAATGAGCTGGTCAAACTCATCAGGTTAATATTTCATGACTGCATGTTACAATCACTCAGTTATTGGCCCCCCAAGCCACCCCTCCTGAGCCTGCCTCTGTTTGCATTGTATCAGGTTGCTTCATGTGCGTAATGGCAACTGCAAATATCACCTGGGAGAGGAGACTTTCAAACAGGCCCAGTCGTACATGGACAAGCTAGCCAAACACGGGCACCATGCCAACAAAGCCGCCCTTTATGGAGAACTGTGTGCTCTGCTGTTCGCCAAAAGCCACTACGATGAGGTAAGAAGCCCAGTGTTGGGTGTATAACGGCTATGGGAATGGCCACGCTGGGCTGTGGTTCCACTTTGCTCCTGGGTGTTGCAGGCATACCGGTGGTGTATAGAGGCCATGAGAGAGATCACAGTGGGCTTACCTGTGAAAGTGGTAGTGGATGTCCTCCGACAAGCCTCTAAGGTATTCCATTTGCAACATACCATATTCAGATTTGGTTCACATCTATCAGTGTCTGAAGTGGTGACGTAGTTTAATGAGCGTAAGGATCAAGTGCATTAATCTGAGGATGCGGTTCATTTTGGTGACATCAGTATTTAGACTTGTGTTTCATCTACATGGATGTTCCTGCAGGCATGTGTTGTGAAGAGGGAGTTCAGGAAAGCTGAACAGCTGATAAAACACGCAGTATTTCTAGCACGGTGAGGAGCTCCATACCGTTTTCTTTTGTTTTTGCATTTCTGTACAAAAAAATTTTTAAAAACCCATCCAGGATCCATTATTTTACTAACACATGAACGCATTTTTTCAGGGAACATTTTGGACACAAGCACCCAAAGTACTCGGATACCCTGCTGGATTATGGTTTTTATCTCCTAAACGTGGATAACATCTGTCAGTCAGTCGCCATATATCAGGTGCGGTTAGCAGAATTTCCTCCAAATCTTTCGCATGTTTTGGTAAAGTGCTCAGGTCATTAATCACGCCGGCATGTTTTGCTGCCAGACTGCCTTGGACATTCGGCAGTCCGTGTTTGGCGGGAAGAATATCCATGTGGCCACAGCTCACGAGGACCTGGCCTACTCCTCCTACGTACACCAGTATAGCTCGGGAAAGTTTGACGATGCACTGTGAGTAGTCCGTTCTCTTCCTGGGCCTGCTAGCAGACTTTTTAGCTAGAGAGAACTATGGCCTCTCCGTCTGGAATATCTTTGAGTGTCTTTAAAAATGAGGAGGGGCTTCATTTATTTTTTTGGACTTTGCATCATGAGGGAAGGGTAAGAGAAATGTATTTTTCTGTTCACCAAATGGAATAAACCTCCTTCTAGGAAGAACTCCATTTGGGTCATAAACATTATCCTGCAAGATGTGTAAGCAGTCCTTGGGTGTTTTGTTTTGTTTTGTTTTTTTTTTTTAACCAAGTTCTGTAGAAGTGTTTTTGATTATCAAGAACATGAACCTGGTACACAGACTGCGCCTCCGGCTTCCCCTTTAGCCCAGTTAAATTGTTCTGTCAGAAAGGCGACATCTCTGTTTCTGTTCATGGAAATGTTTATTCTAAAGGATAAAAATGTGCCCGTTTGATGAGTAACGTGCTCTTACTCAAGACTTGCACTGTTGTGTTTAGAATTCACGCAGAACGTGCCATAGAGATCATAAATCACATACTCCCAGAAGACCATCTGCTGCTGGCGTCCTCCAAGAGGGTGAAAGGTGAGAGCCGCCCTGGCCTCGGCGTTCAGGGCTCCTTCGCAGCTGTTCTGCTGGTGGGATCACCCTCCTCAGCTTTGTTCCTGATTGTTTCATCAGCCTCTTTCATCACTTTTGGCTCCATTCAGCAGAGGAAAAGAGTATTTATTTCACTCCATTAGTGCTTCAGCAAGTTTTAAGTGCTTTGTTGACGTGTGTGTGTGTGTGTGTGTCCTGCCTTTGCATAGCCCTGATCCTGGAGGAGATTGCCATCGACTGCCATAATAAGGAGGCTGAAGAGCGCCTCCTACAGGAGGCCCATGATCTGCATCTCTCCTCCCTCCAGCTGGCCAAAAAAGCCTTTGGCGAGTTCAACGTCCAGACGGCAAAGCATTACGGAAACCTGGGCCGCCTCTACCAGTCCATGCGCAAGTTCAAGGTCAGACGGTCTTCCCTCTTCTTTAAACCAGCCACACACAAAATCTTCAGCTTGGAGAGCTTCATCTCCATTATTACATTTGAATTAGAGACCATCACTTTCCTGATTGGGAAAGCAAATGAAAGTTTTCCACCGTCTACTAGATTTTCTGTTAAAGATCACGTATTACACTCCCATTACATGTTAACACATCTCCCTCTGGTCTTAACGATATGGCTATGATGTGCTGTGGTCAAAATACCACAAGGACCAAGCACCACATCACCCTTCGCAGGTAGTCAAAACCTCCCTCGATGATGATAAACCACTCATCACCCCACCTCGCTCTTCGAGCTGTGCAGACTCGAGCTTGGCTTTGCATTACCATGGCAACTGTTGAACATGAACCCTGGGAGAAACATGACGTCCAAAGAAAACGTAACGTTGCATCTATCCATGTTTGAACCGCAGTCAAACCCTGAGTTTGCTCCGAGGTCAGCTCCCTGCTCGTTCTAGCTACGCACACGCTGATTTGCATACCTACAAATTTCAAAGGGTTCCCATTTGCCAAATTACAGATCAACAGGAAGCACATTTTCCCCTAGCACAACATGCTAATGTCGCTAATCCCTGATTACCTGAGTGGAACGGTAACTTTTAAACATGAGACGTTCATCTTCTAGACTTTTTTTTTTTTTTTTGGCAAGAACCTAATGCCATTAACATTATTGTGGATCCTGCATCAAGTAATACCAATCATTTTCCAGAAAGCGACATCTGATATTTTACTTCAGCTGTCGGTGTTAGCCGGCCATTTCATTTTTTATGTACTTTTGCCACGGGTAGTTTGTATTGATCCCTGTCTTTATAAAAGTGTTATTGGCCCCCATGTGTTCTACTGCCCCAGCTTGTAAAAGCGGTTGCATGTACAGCAGTTAGCACACATGTACTACCCACAAGTCTTTGCTGGGATGTTGCCGTAAGGTTTCAAAACCAAAACTGGTGCAGCTTCACAGAGGAAGTTCTTGAGCTGTGGGTGGTGACAATTAGATGGGGCTGATATCATTCTATTGACTGTTAGTGACATGTATAACGGACCAAACCTGACTGGCTTCTTTTAACCCATGTTTTCTGATGTATGCAGCCATAGGAATCTGACTGCATTGTCTGATCTCAGTTTATATGTTGCTAGAAAGGCACAAGAACTAAAAAAGTACTTTTTCCAAAAAAACACACAAAAAAACCAAAAAACACTCTACGGTTACACCCCTCAAAGACTTGAACTCTAATTCCAATGAAGGCAACATAGTGCATGTACATTCCAGGTGAAGTTTCAGCATGGGATATACTTCAGTTTAGCACCAGCCCTGCAGTTCTCCAATCCACATGGTGGTGCTGTGTTGCAGGAGGCTGAGGAGATGCACATCAAGGCCATCCAGATCAAAGAGCAGCTGCTGGGCCAGGAGGACTACGAGGTGGCTCTGTCGGTCGGACACCTGGCTTCGCTCTACAACTACGATATGAACCAGTACGACGACGCTGAGCGCCTCTACCTACGGTCCATCGCCATTGGTGAGACTGACACACTCATGGAAACGCACTCAGACATACAGACAGGCTGACTCATGCACACACCTCCACGCCACAAAGTCAGCGTGTGTAAAATGTGACCTTCAGGCAAGAAGTTGTTCGGAGAAGGGTACAGCGGCCTGGAGTACGACTACAGGGGCTTGATCAAGCTTTACAACTCGGTGGGCAACTACGAGAAGGTGTTCGAGTACCACAACATCTTGTCCAACTGGAACCGGCTGAGGGACAGGCAGTTTGCTGTGGCGGATGCCCTTGAGGACGTCAGCACCAGCCCCCAGGCCACAGACGAGGTGGTGCAGGCCTTCCTGCTGTCGCACAGTCTCCCCACAGGACGCTCGTGTATGGGCTAAAGACAGGAGAGCGCTCTCCTCACTCCCCACACACACACACACACACACACACACACACACACACATCCATCCACGTTCTTGATCCCACGTGGCAAGGAGGAGCGCCTGAGTTACATGGCCACTCGGCTCAACAGGTCCTTCCACCCTGATCTCACTCCTGAACCCTGGGAGAATGCCGTGGCAACACACACACCTACCTACACACACACACACACACACACCATGGGGATAAAGCTGCCGTCCGATGGCACCAGGCTCACTTTCCTACAGACAATCTCCAGACTTCAAAGGATCTGACTTTGTCTGACCTGCTACAGAAGAGAGAAAAATGGTCAAAAAGTCTAATAGTTTTACTCATTTGAAATATAAACGCCTGCTTAGTTTGTTTGATTTGTTGTTTGTTTTTTTTATGTTTGGTACCCCCCCACACACACACACACCTTTTCCCTTTCCGTTTTCTTCTTTTTGGGTGCCTGAAGCGTTACTCCACCCACGCCACTGGAGTGAGCTCCCTGCACTACCTCGGGGAGTCTGGGGAGTGGCCGCTGACACAGGCCCCGCCTCCCTGGGAGGACCCCACCCTCCCCCTCCGAGACAAGTGAAGGACAAACACACTTGTATTTCTGTTCTTATGAATGTTGCTGGCATGCAACTACATTAAGGTTTACCTGTATGTTCACAGTCCTACATTAAGGTTTACCTGTATGTTCACAGTCCTACATTAAGGTTTACTGTTCTGTTCAAGCAAGAGGAGGGTTCTGATTCCAGATCAGGCCATTTCTGATTGTCTTTTGCCCCTCATGCCATGATAAAACTAACTGATTCAATGGATGAATAGATTTACTTTTGCTGTAGATGCAGTTTGTTGTTCAATTTTTTTTTTATAAAGTATTTTACATCTTAGTACCAACAGTTTAATTTAAAATGCCAATAATTTATATGCAAATTGTGCTGTAGCCTTTAGGGTTAATATGGCAAGTGGATAAACCAAAATTACTTCTGTTTAAAACTGGAGTTGAGACTTGGCAACTGCTACATGTGAAGAGAGAGAGAGAGAGAGAGACAGACACAGGAGAGGCTCTGGCACACTGACCACTGCTCAGTCAGGACCAACCCTCTCCGCCCACCCCGATGCCGATGTGTTTCGTCATTGTCCTTTCGAGCTCTATTCAGACTCGTATTGATGAAAAACTGACCTTCTACGAGCTGGCAGGAGACCCACAGAAATGAGCTGGTCATGGCTTTGTGAAGAGACCTCAGCTGCTGAGGGATGAGTTCTGTTATGGGTGGGGAGGACGTGTTGGGGAAGCTCAGAGCACTGCCTACAGATCTCCTGTAGAGATTGAGGGAAGACTGCCCCCTGTGGCACCATGTTCTTGGCTGTTCAGTTTGACAATGTCCCCTGTGTTTAATAACGATGACCTCTCTCCACCCGTTATGAAATCCACAAAGAAATGAAGCTTTTAGCAAGGCTTTGCAGTAAAAGCGCATGTACACACAACCACAACACTCCGAACAGAGGCAGTATTCTCCTATTCGAGTTCCAAAATTGCGTATTCAAATACGCTGTTGTGCTCTTTTCTGCTGAACTGTTGAGTTTAAAGTTGAGGTTCAATGCCGGCAGAAGCAGGGAACTCCATGCTCTCTCCGCAGAGGTCAGGAACAGCGCCCTGGACCCCAGCGCTAGCTTGTGTCCCGGCTGGGGCCTACCAGGACGCACAGCCGCTTGCAATCCATGTTGTAGACCAGCTTGCTTTGGACTAACCCCTACTGACTGTACCAAATCATTCAAATGCAACACTAACTGGGCTAGCCCCTCCAGCCAAGACTGGGCTGACCTGGACCATGTGAAGATACTGAGGTTGTCCATATTCCTGGGAGACCCTTTAGGATTAAAGGAAGACTGATTAAAACTTCGTCTTGGCAGTTCCATTCAGATGACTTAAGAGGAATCGAGATGGAAAGGGAATCTGCCTTGTTCACTCAGGCAAACTAGAGAAATGAGAGGAATATTAAGTTCTATGAATAAAACAAGCTGTGATCTTGAAACATGTTTCCATGATTTGTAGTAACGAGGTTAAATTGTAGTGGTCGTCCGCAGCAAGTCATACCAGACGTGTTACAGAAGCTAGACGTCAGATTCTCGTGTCAAACTCTCGTAGGTTTTGCGGTTTTAAGAGTACCTTCACGGCTCCAACCTTTGTAATATTTGTTGGTGTATTTAGTCCCTCCACAAGGAAAAGAAAAAAGAACAATATAGTAAACTTGTCTCCGTTTTGGTTGTTTTTTTGTTTTTTTAAATGATGCTCATCATTTGACATGTAGCTCTGAAGGCTTTCTTGTGCATGTTAAGGGCTCTTTGGTGAACATAAACTGGTATTCCATTGGATGGTGTGTAGTGGTGAATAGCAATGGAGGATTTGAGCCTGAAACATCCAGAGGGATTCGTGTCTCTCTTTAGTGGGGCTGTAGTCCCCAACCCAAAGGTGCTTCTACATGAATTCTGTTGTTTCTCTTTTAGAGGACACCTCTTATTGCATGTTTGAGTAATGACGTATACACACATGTAGACGTGCGTACCTGCAAACTGGTTTAGTCCAAGAGTGTTCACACTGAGTGAACAGTCTACTGTTACACTAACAGTAATCAACTATCCCTGGAAGTGACATTGGAAAGTGAACTTTGTGCCTCTGAAAAAGGTGAAACCACACTGAATGAATGGCTGGTGAATGAAAGTTCTGGTGTACAGAGGACTGTTGAATGCTGAACTGAACTACTATATAAAAGATTCAGTGAATGACGGACCAAGTCGATCTCGGTTTGAAATGCAAACGGTTTCAATGTACTGATGAGACTTAAAAATGGTCTTGATTATAGGCTTTGGGGAGGGGAGGGTTTAGAAAACGATCCCAGACTCTACTGGTAACAGAATACACACTGGATGTGTAAAGATTCTGCAAGAAAACAAACACAGAAAAACAGTGTCTGTCTACAGACAGAGTAGCCTTTTTTATGTTAAATAGGTGTCTTCACCAAAAACTTCATTCTTTCAAGGTGTACACACACTGCCACATTCAGGTTTTAGCTGAAGCAGTGTTGGGGAGAAAGCTGTCTTACTATGCTACTAGTTTAGCTACAGGTCCAAGGAGTTTGTTGTGAACTGCATCTTTTCAGCATCAGTTTTTAAGTGGTTCAACTCACTCTTTCAGCCAATTGGCAAAACAGGTTCAACAAAGCTACTTACAACATTCTCTCTGGTTATAGTGCTATTGTATTCACTTTTGATACATCTTATGGTTTGCTAATTCATTAATGTTTATCCCAATGTTTTACCTATTAATTATTAATTTAATCCATGTATTAACTCTGTGCGAGGCAGCTATGCTGTAGCATAATCACTAACCCCGGAAGAGAGCTGGAAGCTTAGTAAAGCCTGGGTTTGGAGAAGCTTCCCCAACACTGAGCCAAAGTTCTAGTTCTTTTTTTCCCCCCTTCAGCTTATTTGGCATTATGGAGGTGCTTCAACAACTACAGTGGGAACCACACAAGCAGACCCATACTTTATTCCACTTAATCACTTCGACGGTCATGAATTAGCCATTGCTCGTGCCACAGTAAGCCTCTTCTCAGAGGCATTTTCACCTCTGATTCAGGCCTCTGACGTGCGACGTGTGTATCTACGATTGTTTCTGTCTCAGTAGGGTCTCCTGTACATTGTATATCTGTATCCATCAAGTCATATTAAACTCATTTGTATCCATAACAGTTGTGTCCACCTGTAACTAACCCTAACTGGGGGAGGGGGGGGGTAATACAAAGCAAATGTACACCTTATAGTTTTTACAGTGCTAAGAGCAATATTAAAACATGTGTCCCCATATACATCTGCAAATGTAGTGTCTTGGATCCATGTCTAAAACTGAAGTACAAGTGTCCTGTATTGCTTCAAGATAATGAAAGGAGTAACATAGGAACATATCCAAATAAATAATATTCAATATACACTATGAAAATAAATTTAAATATTAAAAGTTGTGATCAAAAATAAATATACCATTTCACCAAAGCATTGGTACATTTACACTGCAACAGACTCCAGTGTAGCATACATGATGCACAGCTAATCTCTACGTCTGGCAACATCAGCTTTTCCATTCTTCCCTTGTAACTTTTCTGGTAACATCTTGTTAATTCAAGGAATAAGGATCTTTACTCTTGATCTATTCCCTGGTGGAACCCTAGAGTTCCTTTGAATGTCAAATCATTGTTTCAAAAAAATAAAAAGTAAATTGGGTTCAGCAGTAAATGAAT
>JAOXYF010000013.1:12514979-12525728 GCA_028565775.1 Sternarchorhynchus goeldii
AACCCTAGAGTTCCTTTGAATGTCAAATCATTGTTTCAAAAAAATAAAAAGTAAATTGGGTTCAGCAGTAAATGAATAGTTCAGAATTGCTAGGTTACTCTGTAACTTCAATCCAGTGATCTCATAACAGAATAAAAGTCACCTTTCACAAACAATTAAATTCAAGCCTTCTTTGTGAGCTGTTCAAGATTCCTTAGTCCCTTTTCTCTTCATCTTCTTCCACCGTTAAGTGCTTGACATGAACCAACAAGCACCACATCTGCAAAAACATCCATTAGTGCCAACCAGTACAAATGATTGAAATCCACAGACCACATCCTACCGCACTGCTGTCATGCAAAACGACGCAAGCAATGGACCTCGGTCCATTTTTCCACAACGCAACCTGGTAACCATGCAGTTGAAACGCTTAGCTAAGTAAAGGGCCGGGACTCACCTCAACAGCCAGGCAGAGCACGCGGCCGGCGCCCAGTACCAGCACGCCCAGTGTCTGCAGCCAGCTGGGACAGCAGAGCTGTAGGAGCACGCCGTGCCGGCACCCGTAGAGCCAAACGGGCAGGGCATGCAAACCTCCGACCACCAACACGCCCAGGGGAGTGCGGAACCCTGTGGAGATAGCGAAGATGCGTCTGCTGCTTAGCACAGCTGGCCAGATTTTATTTTCAGGTGTACATGCTTAGGCCCAGGGGGTGTAGAGGAAAGTCCTCTCATACCTTTTGCCATAACTGCCTGCACCCAGATTGGACTCTCCGTAAAAGAATTCTTCCACTGTGCGCCTCTAGGGTTGTGGTTGCAAACAAATACGCACCATTCCATCGAAGAGACCAACCAGCCCCACTGAAGAATTCCAGGGGCGCACAATTTCAGTGTCAAACGACAAATACTGCTTTAACTATTAAAATACAGGAGGTGAACTAATTTACATCATATAACTTGGTCCAAAGCATGCTGCGTCCAAAGTTGTCCACAACCACGTCGAGCCAAGCTCCAAATCTTGACGTCTGTTTAAGTCGCCGGGCTACCCAACCATCGAGGCCTGAAACAATAATGAATATCATACCTTCATGCACCAAGTTAAAACATACAGCATCATCGTTTTATAATAGACATCTTAAACACTTTGTAAATACTACTCGTAGCTTCATGCTTAGATGCTCACTCCAAGCACCTACCATCCAATAAGGCAGATGAAACATATACAGGAACAAAAACCGCTGGGTCACTGAAGACATGCCAGGCATACAGGACCAGTGCAACCCGAACGTAACCTGCAGAGGACGGACATATCAGTGCCACAAACACCCAAATGCTCACTGTTAGATAAGAGTGGTATAACGCGGCAAACTCTCACCAATTATGTTGGGGACATACAGAAAAACGCGAAGTCCCATGTCAGAATCAACTGGCAGGCTACAAGTCAGTCATTCGCGCTTTGAACAGGACATTTTGTTAGTGGGACAAATAATACAAAATAAATGGACATACCCTTTCAAACCGATACATTTCTCGTAAACATTTAAGTGCGGCTATAGCCACAACTATCACCCTCGGGTCCCTCAAACGTCAAAACTTCTCTTCCTAGTGTTCATGTCTTCTTCTGGTTTTTGGTTGCATCCTTTTGAAGGCTGAACGGCTTTTGGAGTATTACTGCCACCTATCAAACAAATTACTTTTTTCACTAAGAATTTTGATATTCCCTTTGCGATTTTTGGCCACTAGAGTGCGCCAAAGGAGCGTAGCCGGAGCTAAAGAAGCTGCATCTGGAGTGTGTATAGTTTACCCGTAATGAGATAAGCCGTTATAACCTTTATAACTATTATAACTAAACGTATGCATAGCATTGCATATTCCTACAAATAGCAATTAACGAGGTGGTAAATACTATCAAACCACTCTACATCTACCTAACATGAAACTATAAGTACTATAAGCAAACAAAAGATACGAATAGGAAGCATCTTTAATCAGAATGTTCACACCAGAATATCCCCACATACAGTGAGCACCCCAGTTAAAACTGCCTGTCTGGGGACAAGTATCACCACAGTTATCCAACACATCTTAAACCGTAGCAAACACGTTTTCTATACGATTAAAGAATGACAGTGCAGCTAGAAAGCGCGTTACATTGTCCAGAAGGTTTTGCTGGCCGCTGCTACAGTAAACTGACATTCGTATCTAATTATCAGGTGACGCGGCGGAGTCCAGGCCATGTGATCCAGCATGGAGGCGTCGGCACGAAGCGGAGGCGCGTCATACGGTGAAAACACTAAAGTACACTTTTGACTACAGTAGCTCTACCTGACCTGGTACAAGCGATATATAAACGGAGAACGAGGCAACAGGCGCCGGTCCGACGCTGAACATTTTTAAACTGCAGTGAAATGAGGGCATCATGGGGGCCAAAGAGTCACGGATAGGCTTCCTTTCTTATGATGAGGCCGTCAAAAGAGGTAATCGGTCTTGCTTTGCAATTAAGCACAGATTGCGGGTACTCTACCCAGTTAGCACAAGGCTAGCCGGATAGACTGCGAAGCCAACTAAACTGGTGTTTGTGTTCAGACCGCAAAACTAACAGGCTTTAACCAATGATTGACAAACACTGCTCTTTAGCCTTACAGCTAACCTAGTTAACTATCGTTATTTGGGATTCAGTGTGCGACGGTCTCTTTTGGGCGTTCTCTCATGTTGGCTACTGTTTTAGAGAAAAACAGTGCAAACAAACAGTAACGTTACTGCTGGAGACAACAGTATTGAACCCTCTTATCTAGACAGAAAGAGCGTTAGACAGCTGTATATCGCACACCCAAAAACCGTACCGGGTGGTGCGATACGATACGTTACTTCTTCGACGGCGTGCTTGGCACAGCAGACGAATCGATTTTTTTTTCCTCGTCCTTGTGTCCGGCTGTAAACTCCTTCTCCTGAACATTTCTTCGGCATTATGTGTCTGTCAGGACATTTCGTCGAATGTATTTTTGTTAAAAAAGTACAGTCAAATTACTTTTAAGTGTTGGCTTATTTGCTTAATCATAATCCAAGTTTGTTTACCACACGTATCGGGCAGTGGTACAACTGCACCCAAGGGCTATTGCGCCTTTTTAGACGTAGGTCTTAATTTGTGGAACTTGGGTAGCTACTTCCTTGGCTGTTTACGTTGTAACACGATTAAAAAAAACCCTTTGACGTATCCTTCTTCTTTCTGAACGCCAGTTAATCAAACAGATCAAATATTTTGTAGATGGTCGCTACGTAACCTTTGTGATTGCGATTTTTGCGCATGTTTTATTGGCTATACGAACGCAGTTCTGTCAGTTGTGCCATTCTGTGTTCGACATTTGTCTAAACGTTGCATCAGTTGCCATGTTGGCCATAATATCCTTTTGGAGTGACTGTCAAATGTTATGCTTTTTTTTTTTGTAATAAGTCCCGAGAGTTAGGTTTTATACAGCCTTTGCCTCCATTTGAGGGGAAAAACGCACCACTGAAGTGTCATTTGACAGACAGGCGACGTATTTGAAGTAACCGTGTAGGTCAGATGTGTCGTTTAGTAAAGTGCAAGAGACTCGATCAAAATCCATTCGTTCTTTATACTGATTTGTTATTGACTGCGGGTGTGATAGCCTATTGATTGAATTTAAGACTAATTCCACCCAGAGGACATAGTCAGTTACCAGCTACTGAGGGAATGAAGAAACGGGCAAATTCTGTGGTGCTTTGCCTAGCAGTGATGACAGTGATCCAAACATAAAATATGTTAGCTGCTTCAACATAATGACTGTGTCTACCAAAAACAGGTTATTGGGGCTGTTTAACAAAATAGCGAAGTATAGATTCAGTACTGAAGAATTCCTATTTGAACTGTTCCAGTCTTAATGATATCTTGCATTTTTTATTATTATTATTATTATATTTTATTTTAAACGCTGCACATTACAAATATTATAGGAAACATTTCAAACACATGATCTTTACAGTAACATCTTTACAAGCATATGTCTGTGATGTCCTGCTGTATACTGAGATATTACTAGGATCATATAATGGGGAGGGTGGAAGGTGCCTGGTTGGAATTTGCCCCCACACCCTGTCAAACAACCCAGTACTAAAATGCTGCTTCTGTGTTTGATGGGGAGGATGAGGGTCCTGGGGCAGTGTTGCAGTAGAGCCCGCCAGGTGAGTGTGGCCCCCGGCCCCGGGCGCTCACGTCAGCAGGGCGCTCGGGCAGGGCGGAGGTGCTGGAGAGCAGCCATCAGCCGTCAGGCTAAGGTTTTTGCGTTCGTTCGCATCTTTGTTCGTCTTCCTCTCTCGAAGCACGAGCTCGCTGATTTACACGAGCATGCCATGTGATGACCTCTTGGGCGGATACTGAGCTCCGTTTCCATGCCGCTGGCACTTGACCCCGCTGACCTTGCTTGCCCTGCTCGGTTGGTGCTGTTTAAGGTGTTCGAGAAGAACAAGCCCATGTACAGTAACTTCACTCTCCTTATGCCAGTCCTTTTCTACATGTTGAAGCACGAAGCAAAAATGCCTTTACCTACATGAGTGTGATGACAGTTCGCTCGGTAACCTGTTGTGGAATTACCACATTTGCCCGCAAGCAAAATTCGGAGTAACTGTGGCTCCATTATTGTGTTGCCTGGTGGTTTGGTTGATGTCACACCATCATTATTAAAAATAGACGTTGTTTACTTTTTCAAAACCATCTCATTGTAAGATTCTCTTTACACCTGTTTAATTACAATAAGGTACTGTGTTTTGACAGTATCCTTCAGTATATAGTATATGGCAATGCCTCCTTAGAGAGGTTTGTAAAAATAAAGTGGCTTTCTTGCTTTTAATAACGAAGGATTTCAAACCACCATAAGCGCATGTTCATGAATATCCAAGATTGTTTGAAGTGACACCACAGAATGATGGGATGCAGTGCCTCACCCCTGCCACTGGTGCTCCAGCTGACAGAGGTGCCTCTGTAGAGCAACGGTCAGTGCGTTGTGTCTGTTTTGCTATGACCGAGCGCAGTGTGGGAGACTGGAGAGCCCCACTGAGAGTACAGACTCGGCCTGAATAAATCAGCAGTTCTTTGTGTAAGTCGCATGTACGGGTCGGCCATCTCCTTTGAACCAGGCCCGAGTTCTCTGCTTTGAATTATAGGTTACATCCACCTTCATATGAAGAGCATGGTGGGTACTCAAAGTAGGTCATGTTTCTGGGTAGGAGAGTCCTGGAATTGGTTTAAATGCATCCAGCGTGATGTATGCTGAAGGCTCGTGTCACAAAATAAGGCCCGAGCGTTATAGAATTTCCACCCACTTTTTTTTTTTTTTTTTTTTTTAAAGAGTGACAGCCTTTGAAATCGGTAGGAAGCAGAGGGAATCAAAGAAGCCGGGAAGGCTCCAGCAGTCGGTTTGCGTGGCTCTGTTGTTTCTTTGGCTGTCATTTCAAAGTGATGAACTGTCATGCGAGTCCCCGGCGGGGAAAACCACTTTTTTTTTTTTTTTTTTTTTTTTTTTTTTAACCATTTGCTCCTTGTTTTCTTCGGCATGTGAATGAGAAGCGCTCTGCTCCAGCCTTCAGCGAGAGCCTAATTAGCCGTAATCTTTAAAGGATTACGAACGAGAGTAATATTTTATAGCGCGTCTTGCTTGTGGAAGAGAGAGCTACAGCTAGCTATCGGGTCTCCGTGTGGCATGAGGCAGTTGTGCGTGTTTTGTGAGGCATCAGCTCTCCTCAGATCGTGTTTAGTGTTCCTTAACGCCACCGTTTCAGCCTGCTCTGCCCCGAGCTTGCTTCTCCCTCCCTCCCTCTCCCTCCCTCTCCCTCTCTCTCTCTCTCAGATGCCCCTTTGACTTTGGCCTGCGAGGTTTAATTTGTGTTTGATGAGTTTCCGCCGTACACTCCGGGAGTGATCAGCCAGCGATATTATTCTGATAATTCAATTCGCCTCGACTCTTGCGCAGTGTTTTCCCCCCCTTTTCCTTTACGCATAGCCAAGCAGCTGCGGTCTCGTGCTAGTGCTCAGAATAATCTCCCACGGAAACCGGTCTTATGACTTGCTTATGACACTTCTGTCTTTTCACTCAAGCCTGGAAATGGCCAAAGCCAGAAGTTTAATTGTGGCTTAATAACTTGGCAACTGACAGTGTTTCCTCACGCTGCAAATTTATGGTGCAGTTGTCGACGTTAGAGTCACCGTGAGTGTGGGGAACGTGTTTTCATATTATTAACACGGACCAGGATTTTGCTTTAGCTATTACTCCTCAGTAATGAGGGAGACCGAATCTGATTGCCTTTGTGTGTCCTGTTGCATTAAAATATCATGCTGCCTTAACTGGGGCAGTCTGCATTAACGTCTCTGTGAAAGCCTGTTGAACCGTGCATGTTTGAAGAGAGTACTGCGACACATGCTATCTCTCCGCCCCACGCTTCCACAGCCCCGCCCCACGCTTCCACAGCCCCGCCCCATGCTTCCAGCCCCACCTTTGAAACAGGAGACTTGTAGAGCTAAACTTTGTATTGTACCGACAGGCTGAAATATCTCCGGAACCTTTGCCTAGCCCTGGACCAACTTTATGGCTCCTCTTGCTTTAATGTATTTCCTTTTGTTCTCCCTTCTGTCCTAAGTTCATGAAAAATGGAGTTAGGTAGCTTGTGTTGCTATTATCTAAAAATATCAGCTTCCTTCCTGCTATAGAGGATGGTTAATGTTTGCATTGTTTGGCAGGGAGGAGTGCGTTATTGACCTTGATCCCTGGGTGAATTAAACGCTTTGTAAGTAGTAAAAGCTCTTTTATAATGTGGAGGATGTCTTGAGGGTACAAAGTGTGGCAGCTCACTGGTGTCTTGGGCGCAGACGACTGCACTCTCCTGGAAGATGGCCTCTCTCCCGAAGGGAGGCGGCAACACGTGTTCCAGGCTGGGGCCGGAGCCCCGGATGGCGGGTGCACGGCCGTTCCCCCTTCCGCCCTCTCGCTGGGCACGTCGCGTGTCGACGCAGCGAGACTTCCTCCGAGGTCGGGCGGAAAACGTCCGACTGCGCGCGTGACCTCGCCTGCCCTTCGCTGCTCGTTCGAGCGTAAAACATGCTGGCGTCTCTACAAATAGATCACAGTGACATCAAAGGGCAGGATAAGAAACGGTCCTGCGTAGTTTGGGGGTGGGCGGGAGGTTCGGCTCGGCCACCGTTCTCCACGGTAACGCCTCCAGCAGGACGATCCTCTTAGCGCCGCCGGACGGCGTTTTGCGGCCGTAGTGAAGCCGCGTGCTGACTGTCCTGAAGTCCCATCGTTTGTTCCCGAGAAAGGTCGTCGTTCCTGCGCTCTCAGGAAGGCCTGGCCTGGGAGCGCGACGTGTGCCGCAGCCGAGGTGATCGTGATTGTCTCGTGCAGAGCGGAGCCCTGGACTCCGCGGGGACTGGCCGGCGCGTCGCCCTTATGGGCGCCGCCGTGATGGATTGCACCAGGCGCCGAGAGGCTAAGGGAGTGTGGGGTAAATGCAGGCTTTGGGAGGAGTGGAGAAGGGGGTGCCTTTGTGGATTTGTGTGTTCGCGTGCACATGTGCAAGCAGGATTGTGTCTCACACACACAAACGGCGAGAGAGCGAGAGCATGCGCAAGTGAGCAAAAGACATTCAGAATTGTAGCACACAAGGTTTCCAGAGAAACAGGACATTCTAGACAGAGGCACTTCATCAGCTGTGCAAGTAAAGTGCTTCTGAATTTCTTGGAGGGAGCAGAAACAAGTTTATAATTAGAACAAGTAGATGTTTAAATTGTAACGTTCATTCCATGGGGTTCTTAAGGCTCTCTGAGTCTTCTTAACCTCCTGGATGCCACAGGACTATCTGTCCCTCAGTCTACCTATACATACATAGATAGATACATACATTTTCATATGTGTGTGTGTGTGTGTGTGTGTGTGTATTATATACTATATACATACATATGCATGTGCAATTGTACAATTAAGGCAAAAGTGCTGACTCTAGCTTGTCTCCAGCTGTTGGAGTTTCAGAGCACTGCTGATGGAGCAGACCTTTTAGCAGAGCGATGTTCACATTTTGAACCTCCCCCACTGTGCACGTTCCTTGCTGTCTCATTCAGACATGTTCCAGGTATACAGCGACTCCCTGCATGCTGGTTTTGTGATGCCTCTCTGTATATGTCCCCAGTTACCGATGTTGAGCTCAAACGGCTGAAAGATGCCTTCAAGAGGACCAGCGGCCTGTCCGCCTACATGACCCAGCAGAGCTTCTACCGAGAAGTACTGGGAGATGGAGTTCCAACCAAGGTCGCAGAGGTAAGCGAGGTTACAGTCAGCAGACCACCCCCCGCCCAAAAAAAAGATTCAGTAAGCTCATCTCTCCTTTTGCAGCTCGTAAAAATGATGTGCAGTCGCTTCTGCAGAGCCCAGCCTCCTGCTCGTTGGTTTGTGGCTTGTTGTAAATATTTTGTCAACAATAAATTTCCCAGCTGAGTCACTGGGGCCTCCAGTGAAAGGTTTTAGATACACTTCTGCTTGAACTAGGTCACTGAAATGATAATGGACGCGTTGTGTGGTCAGGCCCTTATTAAAACCAAAGCACAGCCATTTTTTTGGTTTTGTCTTATATTTCTATGCAGTTTCAGAGTTTAAAATTTAGGAAGCTAAAATTAGTATTCATTTACTCACACCCCTTTGAATGTTGTCATGGCACCCACGTGCACTTAAATGAAGCGTCTTGTCCTCAAGGGGCTCTTGTTATGGCTTCCACTGGGTACCTTCATTTATGTGTTGCACCTGGAAACGCCCTGAAGGTTCAAAAGAAACGCTGCTCGGAGGCCGTAGTTCGGGACCGTGTGCTTATTCTGTTCGTTAAAACGGTACACTTCTGTTCCTCGGAGGTAGAGAGCTTCTCTGGGAGATGGCAGTGTTTCACGTTTGGGCTTGGCGCTGGTTTCTACACCCGAACGCACCTTCCCGTCGGCCACGCCCACTCTGTGTGGCGTCCACAGTCATCGTTTGGTCCCCTGTGTTCTGTATTATGACTCTCTGTGATTACGCATAGCTTTGCTCGTCTGCCCTCCCAGGCTGGAGACACAGGCTCGCCCGTTCCTTTTCAGGAAGGCGGCCCTCGGGACGAGCGGAAGCTTCCGTGCCACTTCTGCCGCAGTCCGTAGTTGTCATAGAAACCACTTAAAGCCAGTCATGATATTCTTGTGCGGTTGGCAGAGGGCAGCGGTTACTGACTCATGCGGATTAAACTAAGGCTGTTCTCCTCAGCGCTCAGGTTCAGAGCAAATTTGAGAAGGCAACTTTATGGGTCTTCAAAAACTGTCAGTTCGGGCACGACAACCAGCTTTCACAGATGGCTACAGTCTAGTGAAGTTCCTATAACAAATATGACATTCACTGAATGTATTTTTAAAATGCTGTGCCTTGGAAAAAGACATCCGGTTTTGTATCAGATAGTGGTCGACCGATATGGGTTTTTCAGTGGTGAATGTAGATACCGATATCACTGGGCAACTTTGTTTGCTTCACAGACTAAAATAGGTGGATGTTTATTGTACTTTGAAACTGCATTTTGTTCCATCATGGTTTTGAAGTGACATGGCAAATAGGTTTTACATTAAGTATGTATTACTTATTCATGAATACGGCTCTTATTGCAGTTGAAAAATACACAGACCTCCTCCTGAAATGTACAGTGCCTGATTTTTGCCTGTTTGACCCCAGGAACCTGGGCCCCCTCTTCAGTGTCTGGCACTAGTCTGCCAACACGGAGGGGATCCATTTTCCTTGGTGCTGTGCACATTATTTGGTTTTCACGTGCAAATAATGAACAGACGATTTTGTGTGTGTTTGGGGGAGGGTTTTTTTTTTTTTGGTGCAGGAAGTAACATCAGACCAGTGTATTCAGAGAGCAGGGAGACTGATGACTGATCTGTGATGTCAGTCATGTTTTGTTGCATCTGATTAAATGCAATAATTTAATAATAACAAATGAGACACATTTGTAAACGGAAGTGAGCATTGATTGAGCAGTTCTCTCATTCCCTCTACACTTTTATCTGCAACACACAAGTAAATGGCCACAGATATTATGAAACTTTAAAAAAAAGATTTTTGAAAAACGTCTACAAGCAATCAAAATCTAAACACGCGAGAGAGGAAAATATGAACTGAAAAAAAAATTGTCCAGCCCCAATTATCTCAAAGTGGCATTTAATCTGCCTGATGCATGTGGTGTTTTTATCCTGCATGTCCTCTGTTGGCAGGAAACCTGCTGACACAGTTCCCACGTGCTGCCGTAACTGCAGGACCCTCTTGCTCGTTCTCTTAAACCCTCAAAGTCCATCCTGGGCTTTTCACGCTCGCGAAGGACATCCGAGCAACAGACGTCAGGCTGCTCTTCATTTGCTTAGTCCTCACACCCTTTATTCAAACACGTCCAACGCTCTGTATTTGTGTAGCCGGTTTTAGCCCTGCGCTAACGAGGAAACGAACCCTCCGTCTCGTCTCTCTTGCTCCGTGGGCGGGCTGAGGAGAAGTGAGGGGGGTGGTCAGGCCTGAGGTCAGTCTTCAGCCCGTGGGCAGAGAGCGATGCGTCTCCTTCCAAGTCCCTGAGCAGCCTCTCTCCCTCCCTCCCTCTCTCCCGTCCTTGCGGTAACGGAGCCAGTTGAGCAGGCACACTCTCATTTAGTCCCCTGACAGCCGGCCGGCCGGCAGAACCCATCCATCTCTAGCAAACCCCGTGGTCATTACCGCC
>JAOXYF010000013.1:12535889-12573413 GCA_028565775.1 Sternarchorhynchus goeldii
TGTGTGTGTGTGTGTGTGTGTGTGTGTGTGTGTGTGTGTGTGTGTGTGTGTGTGTGTGTGTGTGTGTGTGTTTTGTCCAGGGGATGGTTGGAGAGGGAGAGCAGGCATGGACTACAGCCAGGCCAGAGTTGGTTCCTCATCTCCATGCAGTGGTGGCAGCTGTGGAAGGATTATGTTAGATACGTGAGTGATGCAGCCAGGCTGGGTCGCCCGGCGACGATGGCCCCGCCCACCACACGACACCCTGGTCACGCTGTTACTCCCTATGGACGTTTGTGATGTATTAAAACACACTGGCTCCATGTGACCTAGATAAAGGCCTGCATTACTGTGACAAAAACTTCCACTCTATGGGAGCATCTAAATGTTGTGTTGGATCATAGCCATAGAGCACTGAGCCAGAACACCTGAGATTAATCAAGGTGATTGATCAGCGTGCAGTTTTTTGTTTTTTTTTAAAAAGTGATGTTTTGAATATTACACCTTGTTCGGTATCAGCATTTCCGCGGCCTGTGTTGCTACATACATGTTGTCTGGCTCTACATGCCCTCAAAGTGACTTTTTTTTCCCTTTTGAAAGGACAACAACCCTATCGTGGTGGAGCAGCCCGTTATGCAGGGCGCTGGTGGTAGGAGTCCACAGTCCAGCGTCACCGCCGGCGACCTCACCGTGGCGAAGGCTGGCACGGTGGCTCGCTCCTACAGCTCCCCCGGCGACAAGAACCCAGACGGCAGCTGGGAAATCTCTGGCTGCACCCCCAACGGTGAGGCGCACAGCCGTAATACCCTGCACCGATGGGGTCGTCCCCTCACCCTAGTCACGTGTTACCGGGTATGACTTTCTCAGGCCTGGAAGTGAGATCAAAGAACGTTCACGTGTGCTGTTAGTAAATTCCGACTGTGCCTTCCGAATTCAACACTCATTCACAAGTTAATATCATTTAACTAACTTGTTATGCAGTCCTGTCACGAGGCCAAGGGATAAAAGCAGAAGAGGTTGCCAGAGATGTAAATTCTCTTCCTTTCAAACAAACTACTCTGTTTTGACCATGCAAAACTTCCCTTTCAGCAGAAGTTGGATTAGTCAGAACTGCAGTAGTGATTATGGTCCACGCTTAGTTCTTGAGTTTGTGTGCAGGAAAATGTTCCTACCATAAAGCGTCAATATCGCCCCGATGTCACTTCCTCAGGTCACATGGCGCACGTTAGCACCTCCGCGACGGACATCTGCTTCACTCGGCCATCCAGCGCCCTGGAAAACAACCACCAGTGCTTCTCCTCTGCCAACGGGCACCTGCTGCTGCACCTGGCCACGCAAAGGCCTGGCGCCATCGATAACCAGCCCTTGGTCACCACGGAGCCCATGAAGGTGGGGGAGGGGCAGTGTCTGGGAACTGGTTTAACTGCTGCATCTGCTTTCCTGGTACAGAGAAAATTCTGCAGATTCCTCACACTTTGTGTCACTTCCTACGACAAAACGCCAGAATTTTATGGGGGCCGGACAACCGTCTGAGCACGTAGACGGTCTTTCTCGTTCCTGTACTTGATTCCTCAGCAGTCAGAGTGAAATATGCAGATGCCTTTCAACAGCTGAAGAGCAGGTAACGTCAGATAACGAACATAGCTGAAAACAAGATCTCTTGAAGCCTTTTTCAGCATTCTGCAGCCAGAACGGGTTCTAGATTGCGTGTTCTAGATTACGGATTATTTCCCGCGCAGCCTCTGAAGCTGAAACGGTCCTGAGGCATTTCCCAGTTTAGCGGGTTTGCACAGCGCGGATTCTGGTGCGTTCATCAGCGCGTTCCCGACAGCTGCCGACCGCAAACTCCCAACTCACAGCTCATTTACCGCCGAATCGTGGCGGAACGCTGGAAGGGTTAGTCTAGTTTTAGTCTCATGTCATTTAGCAAATACAATCAGGAACTCATCGTGCTTAAGAAAGTGGCAAATTGAGACGACTTTTAAAAGTCGCACTGAAGCCATGTGAATTGATTTTCAGGAGTAATGGGTTTGCGTGTGTGTGTGTGTGTGTGTGTGTGTGTGTCTCAGGGTGTTATTGTTTTGTAAACGCCATGTCTTGTCACTCTAATAACACCGTGTCATGGTTTCTGAAGCCCTCCTGGTGTCAGGACTGATTATGCACCGTTGTTCAACAGCACGGTCGGAGAAAACCCTTTTAAAATGCGTCAGCTGTTTGCTTCGCACTTTGAACGCTGGGCCGGTTTAGGAGGCGGCACGTTGCAGCTAACTTCACCGTAGCACTGGGGGGGGGGAAAAAACCAAAACAACATCGGCAATGACATTGATGGTGGCAGCTCGTCCATGGTGACCGAGAGAGCGAACACGAAAGGAGAGTTGAAGTGTTTTCTCCTACAGGCTCCCACCTTAACCATGGAGGGCGGACGCCTGAAGAGATGCCCGCTCCCGGTAGCAAGCCGCGACTTTGAGACTGTGCCTGAGCCAGTGTGGCGAGCCCTGTACCACTGGTACGGCGCCAACCTCAGTCTGCCCAGACCGGTATGTGCTCCGATCATGAGAACCATGCAGAATCGAGTCCATCCGTTTTATTGGTAAATCATGCTCTTTCACCAAATTATGTCACACACCCCTGTCAGACAGGTACTGTAATGACTTGTAACTCAGACCTTACACTTTATGTTAAGCCATATTGTCCAAAAGTGCTAGTACTGCCATCCACGCCGGATTCTCCGTCCGTGGTTCTGACCCGTTGTCCTTTGCCTGCAGGTGATCCAGTCAGTTGTGATGGAGCGGGTGGAGTTGGAGCTCTTCCCACGTTACCTGCTCTTTCTGCGGCAGCAGCCGGCTTCACGGCCTCCCCAGTCCAACATCTGGGTTAACATGGGTATGACCAGCCTGCGAATGTTCCCTCCACACCTTCCCCGAGGTAACGTAAGACCGCAGCAAGAAAGAGGCTCCACCCCCCGGCCGCCGCCCCGCCCAGCCACCCACCTGTGTGACCTAATCCCCTAAATCACGCCTGTCGCTGATTTGGCCCTGGTGAGCGTCGCAAATTCCTGACTCACAGCGCTTGGAAAACCCTGGTCCATCACAGCGCCCATCTCTGCCCGCCCTCGCCCTGCCCCGCGCCTGGCTGCTAACCCTCACTCTGTGCCCTCAAGCTCTTGCCCGGTGGTTTAAAGTCGCGTGGAGGTACCGAGTTTCATTCGGTTACTCAGCTTATCAGGTTTCCTGAAGAGCAGCGTGTAAAGAAGACCCAGAGCCGCTAACCTGACTGTACAGTGCTGAGGAAGAGCACTGGTGGGCATTAGAAACGCTAATCGCATTTCTAGTTATCTGATGCCTGGCTGCATGGGACTTGGTCAGGTGCTTCAGCAATGGCACTGCCTCTCCAGTCAGATGGGAAGTGCATTATGGGTAGAAATGGGTGCTGTTCCTCTCCAGTTGATTTGCAGCTAATGATCGTGCACTGGGGATTGGGGAGTTTTAACATATGAAGTCATTAAGCACTTGGGGTTTTTTTTCCCCCCTCTTTGTTTCTCTGAATCACCCAGACTAATGGCTGACTGGTGCCTTTCAAATCACATTTGCCCTTTCAAATCACCTTTGCCCTTTCAAATGACCTTTGCCCTTTCTTGCTGTTGCCTTAGAACTAATCCTCGCTTTTTAATTTTTTTTGAATAACTTTTTCTTTAATGTATGTGGCCCCCTTATGACCGGAAATTCAGATTTCATGATTAACTCAAAAGGAATGGTCTTTGTATTCATTTTCAGATGCTTTTGCCACTGTTAATCAATGAGTGTCTGTCTGGTAATTTAAGAGCGAGTTCTTAGCTTCCATGTTCTGTAAGACTAGTTTAGAGTCACAGCTGTGTCTAAGGAGGGTTTCAGGGAATGGTTCACATTTTACCGAACGGCCCTCCATGGAACGCTGAGGTCAGTTCCGTGTCTTCTCCTTCCTCCCTCAGGAAACGTACCCTCTCCGAACGCTCCTTTGAAGCGCGTACTCGCCTACACGGGCTGCTTCAGCCGCACGAGCACCATTAAAGACGTCCATGACTACCTGTCTCAGAGGCTCCGCATCAAAGGAGAGGACATGCGTCTGTGGCTGTACAACAGCGAGGTGAGAACACCAGAGGACGTGCACGCCGGACCGTGTGAACGAGCCGTGTGCGGAAGGCACGGGTGTTTGATGCTGCGCTCCAACCCTCTCTTCTCAGAATTACCTCACCCTTCTCGATGATGAGGATCACACTTTGGAAAGTTTGAAGATCGAAGACGAGCAGCACCTGGTTATCGAGGGTAAGTGTGGGACATCTCTGGCCTTATCTTCTCCTGCATCTGCAAAGGAGTAAAAGTGCAAGTCTGCATAAATATAAAGATGTGGAGAAGAGGGAGAAGAACTTGGAGGTATTTTTTTATTTTCCCCTCCCCTCTCAACAGTTCGAAACAAAGACATGAGCTGGCCTGAGGAGATGTCGTTTATCGCCAACAGCAGCAAAATCGACAGACACAAAGGTAACGTTCAGAGATCGTGGCTGAGAAAGGTGTGTGTGTGTGTGTGTGTGTGTGTGTGTGTGTGAGAGAATTCCTTATAGACTGATGCGTATGCAGTTCTTCACATGCGACAGTACCATAATTATTCCCATATCAAGGTAGATCATTAATGTAGACCTGTACATAAGCGGCAGAAACATATGGAATGACATAACACAACAAGCAGTGTACAGCTGATAAGAGCTTATATGTTTTCTGGAACCACTGATACAGCCAGCTCTATCAGAGAGTCCACAGAAGCATAACACTTGTTCTCTACTCCCAACACACACACACCTTTATCAGCACTTTTGTCTTTTGTTTCTAATGGTTTTCCGTTTTGCTTGTAATGCCCTTTGCACGTCCGATGCCTCCCCGAAGTCCCTACGGAGAGAGGAGCCACAGGTCTGAGTAACCTGGGCAACACGTGCTTTATGAACTCCAGCATCCAGTGCGTAAGCAACACCAAACCCCTCACTGACTACTTCATCTCAGGAAGACATCTCTATGAGCTCAACAGGTGAGTATCTGAAGCTTGCATCTAACAGCACGCTTGATGAAAACACTGACATTTCAAGCTGTTCGAGCCGAGTCTGGTCATGTTGATCTGCTGTCCGTTTTATCTGGACAGGACCAATCCCATCGGAATGCGAGGTCACATGGCCAAATGCTATGGCGATTTGGTCCAGGAGCTGTGGAGTGGAACCCAGAAGAACATTGCACCTCTGAAGCTCAGGGTGGGCACCTTCGACCTCGGCCGTCCACCATAGCCGTAAGAGCCCTTCCGACTTGTCCTCCCAGTGCTAAAGTTTGTGTTTCCTCCGCTCGGTCGCAGTGGACCATAGCGAAGTACGCGCCGAGATTCAACGGCTTCCAGCAGCAGGACTCCCAAGAGCTGCTGGCTTTCCTGCTGGACGGCCTCCACGAGGACCTGAACCGCGTACATGAGAAGCCCTACGTGGAGCTGAAGGACAGCGACGGGCGGCCGGACGCTGAGGTAGCCACCGAGGTGAGTGTGGGAGCGCCTGCCTCAGCTTGACTGAAGAGCGCAGAGGGGCTCAGAGAAAATCACTGGCAAAGCAACTCCGTACGGGATAGATGAGCCCTAATGCACACACATCAATGCTGCACTAATGAAAAGACTGCCCAAGGCATCTAGGCACTGCATAAAAGCGCTGCATCCTGTGGAATTAACTAGATCAGCTGTGTGTGTGTGTGTGTGTGTGTGTGTGTGTGTGTGTGTGTGTGTGTGTGTGTGTGTGTGTGTGTGTGTGTGTGTAGGCCTGGGACAACCACTTGAGGAGAAACCGCTCCATCGTGGTGGACCTGTTCCACGGGCAGCTGAAGTCCCAAGTGAAGTGTAAGACGTGTGGCCACATCAGCGCCCGCTTCGATCCCTTTAACTTCCTCTCCCTGCCTTTGCCCATGGACAGCTCCATGCACCTGGAGATCACAGGTAAGGAGCATCGCTGGAGAAGCATTACCTCCAAGACCTGAAGGAATCTCGATTAGGGAATCTCACCTATTGCACTCCTCTGTTTGGCAGTGATTAAACTGGACGGGTCCACGCCGACCCGCTACGGACTCCGCCTAAACATGGACGAGAAGTACACGGGCCTGAAGAAACAGCTAAGTGAGCTGTGCTTTCTGAAGCCGGAGCAGATCCTCCTGGCTGAGGTCCACGCCTCCAACATCAAGGTGAGCTGCCTCCCTGCCCCCTGTAAAAACAAGGTGCGCTGCGTCGTTCCTGGAGATGGACATCTCAGCGGATGTTCCTGTGTGTCCAGAACTTTCCTCAGGATAACCAGAAGGTGCGGCTGAGTGTGAACGGCTTCCTGTGTGCGTTTGAGATCCCCGTACCTGGTTCTCCGGCCTCCGTCACCACCTCCCTGACACCAACAGGTGCTGGAAGCCCCCAGGTCGTTGTGTCTCGTTCTTCTGCGCCCACACAAGCTCTTTTGTGTCTCATGCCCTTTGAACGTGTCCTCGGCAGACGCCGGCCCGACAGCCGACGGCGGCGTCGGCTGCGGCCATGCCGAGACGCCTGGCCTGATTCCGAATGGCACGGCTGGCACGGCGGGCACGGCTGGCGCTCCCTTGCGCGCCGGCGCCGAGCGGAGTCTGGCCAACGGCTTGCCCAGCACGGCAGCGCCATCTGGCTTGGACAGGATCCTTAACAACGGCATCCCCAATGGCCACATCACGGCAGGGCAGGACAGCCCTTTCTCTGGCTACATTATTGCCATGCACAGGAAAATGGTAACCGTCCTGTTTTCATTCATTGTGTTAGAGCATTTTTATTTATATATTATATTTGTATTGTATTGTATCTGTCTGTCTCTCCGTCTGTCTGTCTGTCTGCTTATCCGCCCGTCTGTTCAATCTCCACTTCTGCCAAGAACCTTTTTCTGTTTCATGTTTTTCTCTTTTGTATGTTTTTTCCCCCCTTTAACCTGATTGTTTTTCCCTTTTTGCTCGACCGTCTATTGCGTTGGCGAAGGAGAGGCATTCTGGACGACATTCTGACCGAGTGCCGCAGTTAAAATGCACATGCGTGCGGGGTCTGAATAGCTGCTTTTCAGCCTCGCTAACACTGGCCGGTAACCCTAGCGACTAATATATCAGGTCCATCTGATGGGCACGCTTCTGCTCGTCTTTGAGCACGTGTTGGCCCAACTCCACGGCACTTTGGTACAGCTGAGGAGATGTTTGGAAGCCCATTTCTGCCGCTTGAAGAAAAAAGTCATGCAGTATCTCATAATTGTCGCTTACCATCTCATAATTATGATGTAGTATCTCATTATTACAAGACAGTAAGTCATAATTAAGAGAAAGTCATAATGATATGCTAACCAAATAACCAAACAACCAAATACTTTAAGATGCACCCATAACAATGTTTTTTGAAATGTACGTAGAAAATACCAAAAAATAAACAAAGATTAGGTGTGTCCAAACGTTTGACTGGTACTGAATATATCAAATTAGGTTCCTCAGTCACTTTCACACCTGTGCTGAACTGAATTGATTCGGGGCGGGGGGGGGTGCTCTGATTGTTTTTGCTCCTGTCACTATCTAAACAGGCCAAATGCTAAGGTTATACCAACTTAAATTACCATATCATCCAAACTTTAAGTGATTTTTTTTTGCCCTTTTGCTCCTCTGACGTGACAGTGTTGTATAATCTTAATGTTATGTCAGGACTCCTGGTGAGAGTAAGTCATAATTATGAGAAAGTAACTCATAATTATGAGATAATGAGAGACAAATTATGAGATACTGTATGGACGTTGTTTTTTTTTTTGTTTGTTTTTTATTCTTCAAGTTGCGGAAATGGGCTTCCATAGAGATGAGCGGTAGCTAGAAGTTTCATTTCATGTGTGTGCGTCACTGGTTTGCTAGCGTCATTTACCGATGGTTTTAGATTATTTGAAATATGGTGTTTCTTTTGTGTGTGGCCTTAGCTGGGAAAAAAATATCGTAATGTTCTGTTAAATGAAGGGATGCGAGGTTTGTTGCTACACATTGGCTGGATTTGTTTAAATCATTATGTGATTTACATGAGTAAATGCTAGCTAATATTTAACTAGCTTCCTTCGTCTTGATGTTCTGTTTGGCTTCAGTGATCGTCATGACGACTTTTTTTAAAGCTGTATTTTTACTTTTTCTGTGCCACGATTACATAAAAGAAAAAATATATATATTTACACAATAGTTGTATAGTTACCCTAATTTAAAACTATAATCTAAATTTAAATCTATATTTTCAGGCTCTAAGTAATAACAATGATCTAACAGATGATGAGACACCCATTTCAAAACCCATCACACTATCCTAAGAGGCTAAACTACAGCTCAAAGCTTTTCGGTATGAAGCATATATCTTTTTGGTCCCCAGACCAAGAGCTGCCTTCTCGCTGTTGAAGTATCGTTGATGCTTGCTGACTAATCCTCAGCACCCAGTGATGGTCCAGCAGAACGAGGCTCATATGTTTTCTTTATATTTAAAAAAAAACAAAAACATTTTTATGCCCCCATCCCCAGATGCGGTCGGAGCTGTACTTCCTGTCGTCCCAGAAGAACAGGCCCAGTCTGTTTGGCATGCCACTCATCGTGCCCTGCACCGTGCACACTAGCAGGAAGGACCTGTACGATGCGGTGTGGCTCCAGGTGTCGCGCCTGGCCAGCCCCCTGCCTCCCCAGGAGGCCAGCAACCACGCACAGGACTGGTCAGAGAACCCGCTTGCACTCTTACACACGTAGCCTACTCCGAACAACCGACAGTCGATGGTTCGAACGTGAAATCTTGCATGTTGTAAAACTCTACTGTTATGTGGAATCACGAAAGGGAAAACCCGATCGTGCTGGCTGCTGCTTCAGTCAGAAGTCATATAGCCCAGGTGATGTTCAGTGTCCGTGTCGGTCTGACTCACACTATGCCTGCTGCTCTTCTGCACTGGCGTGTGATCTAATGTCATGGCGTGCTGGTGTTGTACAGTGATGACAGCATGGGTTACCAGTATCCTTTCACCCTGCGGGTGGTGCAGAAGGATGGCAACTCCTGCGCCTGGTGTCCCTGGTACAGGCAAGTCTTTTATCATGTCCCTGTATCATTTATCATGTGTGTGAGCCTGCGAGAGAAAGAGAGATTTAATGTAGGGTTAGGGTGTGGGTGTGTGGGTGTGTGTGTGAGGTGTTCCCATGGGAGTAGCAGTGACTGACGAGGCCTGCCGTGTCTTTGCCAGGTTCTGTAGAGGCTGTCCAGTGGAGTGTAACGAGGACAGAGCGTCGCTGGGCAACGCCTCCATCGCAGTGGACTGGGACCCCACCGCCCTGCACCTCCGCTACCAGACCTCGCAGGAACGGGTCAGAGCCTTTAACATGCACACCTTACCAGAACCGCCGGGTCCAACCGCAAGTGTTCGGACCCTCCAAATGAGACCTAGATCCCAGCAGCATCAGTCATTAAGGAAGACGGGGTTCTAGAATCGAAGCAGTCTCAAACATTTATGGAATTATAGCCAGTGTAAATCTGCCAGGCATGTGGGAATGTGATGTTAATCGAGTTTATCAGTGCGTGATCATCCACTTAAACAGATTAGACGGTGATCTTGCACAACTTGCAGGTTCCAGGAAATAACACAAGCCGAACTCGAGTCACTGACCTAGAGAATTAGAATCCTCCTTCCTGTTAAACGCAAGTGGGGACGTGCTGTAAATTCAGGACGTCCAGATACTTCCACCCTTAGGGGCGCCACCATCTAGGATCATTCCACCCAGAGCCATGAGGACAGGATAGCAGATCCAGACACCACAAAAGAGAGTGAGATATATTTTGATTCGGTCTCCTCATTATGTTGCCACCTTCCAAAGCTGTTACTCGCAGGAGACACCTCGGTTTCGCACGTACTTGGATCCTCTGTTTCCAGACCCAAACACTCGTCACAACAGGCTTGTCATGTAACCATGACATTTACTTTTGAGCTCTTGAGTTCTTGAGATGAATAAATGAATGGCATTTAGAATGTGAACCACAGTGTTAAACCACAGTGTGTGTGTGTGTGTGCGTGTGTGTGTGCGCGTGCGTGCGTGCGTGCGCGTGCGCATTTGCTTCTTCTGCATTTTTTTTAATTAAATAATTTATTTTTAAGGTGAAGGGGTTTTTTTTGTTTTTTTTAATCTTAAGTGTGCCTGTATATTAACATGTTTGATATTAAACCATATCTGCTTTAAAGGCGTTGATGTGAAATGACCTTCTGATGGGAATGTACTATAGTTTAGGGTGTTTTTGTTACATTAACAATATACAATGTTTTTGTACGGATGGATGTTTGTGTTTTTTGTGTGTGTGTGTGTGTGTGTGTGTGTGTGTGTGTGTGTGTGTGTGTGTGTGTGTGTGGCATGCAGATTGTGGAGGAGCATGCCAGCGTGGAGCTGAGCCGCCAAGCCCAGGCTGAGCCCATCAGCCTGGACAGCTGCCTGAAGGCCTTCACCACGGAGGAGGAGCTGGGCGAGGATGAGCTCTACTACTGCTCCAAGTGCAAGACGCACTGCCTGGCCACCAAGAAGCTGGACCTCTGGAGACTCCCGCCCATACTGGTAGAGACCTCCAGTTCTCTCTCGCCCTCCTGTATTTTATACAAGCCCCGTTCACCTGGGTTTCTAATCGTGGTGATTTTTCTAGATCATTCACCTGAAGCGGTTTCAGTTTGTAAATGGGCGCTGGATCAAATCACAGAAGATCGTGAAGTTCCCACAGGAGGGCTTCAATCCAAGTGCCTTCCTGGCTCCGCGCGAGGCCGCCTGGAGCATGCGGAGTCTGCGGAGTGAGGGCCTGGTGGAGGAGCTCCCCACGCCAGACAGGACTGACTCCTCCACGTCTTCCACCTCCAGCCGAGGTCTGTCTCCCCCACCCAGATCCCATCCAGGATGTTCATAATACAGTTTTCTGGTTTCCCTTGATCTAAAACACCCAGTTAAATTTGGGCCAAGTTTGCAAGTCATTTGATGAGCTGAACTAGGCACGGGACAACAGGAAACACCCAAAAATACTCTACTGAGATGTCACAGGTTGTCGCCTGCTCTGCTGTCCCCTCTAGGCACACCCTGCTCCATCCGGAGCCCCCTCGGCCGGAGCGGCAGCCCCGGCGGAAGTCCGAAGGGGGCAGGGCGCAAGCAGGCACGCCTGCGCCTGCCCCAGCTGGGCGGCCGCCTCCGCCTCTCCAACAGCAAGGAGAGCCTGGACGGCGGCAAGGAGAACGGCCAGGAGCCCGAGGCTGAGCCCCCAGCCCTCCCTGCCGGCATCCAGGATTCTTGGTCGGGGGACGCGTCGAGCGGCGACTGTGAGGTGGTGGTGGTGGTGAACGGGCTCGGTGGTCCGGAGGGCGCCCAGACCAACGGGCACCCCGAGAACGGAGCAGAGATGGACGGCCCCTCTCAGCAGGCAGGCGATGTCTGCCTGGAACCCATATACAACTTGTATGCAATCTCAGTGAGTGTCTCCTGTCCACTCGTCCTTCTGTCAAGCTCGCCCTGGCTGGCGCGCATATGTGTGGAAGGAAATGTTGCCTTGTTTTACAGCTAGCAGTAACTTGTAAACATGCATAAAAGTACATTTGCATTGTGAAGTGGACTCACCATCACAATCGACGCTTCTAAAGTTTGTTTCCTGCTCAAACGCGTTTTTCCCTTCAGTGCCATTCCGGAATACTGGGAGGGGGCCACTATGTGACCTACGCCAAAAACCCCAATGATAAATGGTACTGTTACAACGACAGCAGCTGCAAGGTAAAGGGTCGCCTCCGTGCTCTCGCACTCCTGACGCGCTCTCCCTGTTTCTGCACGTTGCTAAGTGAGAGCTGACTGCTAAAAGCCTTCGTCCATCTCTCTCCCGTTCCCAGGAGGTTCACTCGGAGGAGATAGACACAGACTCGGCCTACATCCTCTTCTACGAGCAGCAAGGAGTGAACTACTCCCAGTTCCTGCCCAAGACCGATGGCAAAAAGATGGCCGACACTACTAGTATGGATGAAGACTTTGAGTCAGACTATAAGAAGTACTGCGTGCTTCAGTGAAGTCATGCTCTTCCACATTAAAGGCACTTATTTTTCTCAGTATGCCACTCCCCTCCTGCCATGCCCCTCCTACCTCCTGCCACGCCTCTCCCACCTCATGCCACGCCCCTGCCCGCGCCATGAAGCGTGCACAAGACTTGTGGCCAACCGAAGGTTGCCTGACTGAAACCGAGGAGCATCGGCTAGCAAAGCACAAACACCAGCTGGAAGCTCCTCACCCCCTCATCCTCCACCCCGGTTCAGGAGCAGTGGGACCGAGTGAGTTTGACAGAAACTGAACGAGTGGGTAGAAGACAACTATATACACTTTGTTTGTTGCCAAGTGAACATGGACGTCCGGGAGCCCAAACATTAATGCCCTTGGCATAGTTGTCTTGCATTTAGACTCTGATGTCTCAAACCCCTAATCTAAAGAAACACATACCTTATATGAGATGTGATATTTATGTAGTTATCTTCCTATGAAGGTAGGGAGTACCTTCTTCCACCATGTTTGTGTGTAATAACAAAAGACAGAGATCCTACTGGCCAGACACAGTCAGTCCCAACTTGATTCATAAGTGCAGCAGTTTCAGACATTGGATGAAAGATACTTTTGTAATGCACTCTCTTCAGACTGAGTCTTAGCAGGCTTTGAATTTTCCAAAGGATTTTGTTTCCATTAGAATTGAAGGTTTCTCAGCAGAAGTTGTACACTACCTCACATCCTTTTGCTTAGTTTATTTTTCGGGGTTTTTTTTTTTTCTTTTCTTCAACAACTGTTGATTGTTGGTTGCAAGTTAGCGAGACGCATTGTTACGGTATGACGGGCTCCCTAAAGCACGTTTCCATAATGACCCCTCCTGTTCGAGTGTGAGAACAAACCTGACCTGCTAAACTCCTGCACGGCTTCCACCACTGAACCTGACTTCCCTCAGCAACGGCTAAACCACACATGACACGCTATTAGGTTTTTGTTTGTTTTGATATTTTAAGTTTGCAGGTTTCTTGACTGAGTTTCTTTGAATATTTCTTTAGTCTTAAACACATTTTATCCTTGGAACATTTTATTTTTCAGTGATATTTATTTTAATACCACTAGTTTTTCAAGCCTCTGTCTGATTTTCAGCACATTGTTATATCTGTTCAGCTGTACACTGGCGAGGAGTCTCCAAAGTTCACGGTCGGAGTGCGGGCCCACCGTTACAGCACTTCAGTCATGAAATTAGAGCTTCTAGAATGTTCTTCCTGTCGTCACTTTATTTTCTTGCTAAAATCATGTTGATGGTACGGCAAACAGTAGCCAAGCACATGTACACCTGAAGAATACCCAAGGAATATCTCTCATGAGAGGTTCACATTATCAAGCCAAAGTTCTTAACGCAATGTGGGTCGTAGAAACTCTTAAGTTCAGGTGGTGGAGTGCGAGAGCGTGGCAGTTCATGGAGCCAGCGTTCTCTGCACGAGCGTCTCATCGGCACGGCAACCTCAAAAGGGCCTCATGCTGAGCGGATGTAGCCTCCGCGGTGACCTGGTTGTGTGGCTTAAACCATGACATAACTGTAGCACTTCTGGGGAGAGTCTTCATTACAGAGCCATTTTAACACTGTGAAAATAGATAGAAATCAATGAATAACTCATGCCCCAACTCCACCCAACCAATTGTTTCTAACGAGTTGAATAAAGTGGTCGTTACATTGGGTCCTTTAGTGGCAGACGGCTGGTCCACACAATTTCTACACTACTTCGAAATGTTGATGGTATGGTTAATTTAAGTATTTGCCAGCAAGAAAATATTTCATTCTTGTTTTTAAAAAAAGTGAAATGAACACAACTATATTACTGTAATTTATTAGTCAAATGATTCCAGAATCATCAGGCAAATCATTTAGATCAACTTTAAGCAGTGTTTATGCCTATACGAGCAGCTGTCCCAACACTGAAAAGAAAACTTCTGTACTGAGCATCAGGTGAGAAGAATGTCTGTAAAAGGGTATTTCTCTCTGCTCAGTTTGAAATTTGCTTTCACTTCACATGAGTAGCTTTGCTCGTTTTAGTTGAACTGGAAAACCCCCGATTCCCCCCTCCCCTCCCCTGGTCTCTTGAGGCTGCAAATATTCACATCACTTTTAAAGACATTTTTTGATACAGGGATAATTTATTAATACTTCATAAAAAATTATTGGTTGGCAAGTTGTGCAATCAACTACTGACATGTACCTTTTGTTTATGCTTAGTTTTGTTAAATTAATTAGCACAAATGTATTAATTTAATGAACTTTATTTTGTAAAGAATAAAAAGATGTTGCACTGACATTTAAATGTATATACAATGTTTTGTAAATAATGCCAATACAAAAGATGTATTTGAAAATGAACTGTAATAATGTAGTTGTATATGAAGTGATAACATTGGGCTGTAACGATTATTCAAGCAACCAATTAAATTCATCCAATGCAGCAGAACAGCTGTCTTTGTTGGTTTCTTTGCAAGCATTCATGCATTTGTGTATTTATGTAAACCTGGTTTGCAGAGAAGAGAGGAAACCACAGGTTTGTGTTGCCAGAACTGGAGCACCACCCCGGTGCACAACGATCCACATGCACCTTCCCCCAAAAACACAGCCACCTCACTGCACTCTGGTCTCTCCTGCTGGAGCAGCTGCCCAGGAGAGGAGAGGAGAGGTCAAACCCTGTCGCTCTGCACCTTTGCCCCCACTGTGGGACAGGAAGTAGGCCAGCCTTCGCACGGTTGGCGTGTTAACGCCGTTTCCCAGTGCAAACGTTCTCGTCTGCAGCTACGACGCGAGCCTGGCCGCCCGCAGTCGTCTCGCTCTCTCGCTGCAACACGAGAAGGTCAAGTGAACAGAACTGATATGAAATGATGCAGGGTGAAGGGGGGGAACCTGAGCAGTGCATCAGATGAGCACTGATAGGGAGGTGAGTGACCCCATTCTTTTAATCTCTTCTATCTTTCTTTCACTCGTGCTTTTGAATGTAAACTTTTCATTCATTAATGTGAAGGAGGTTTTTTGGTTCTAGTCCAGGTGTAGAAATGGTTTGAACTGCTAAATTGAAACCTAAAATCGTTCAGTTTTGAATTTCTTCCTGTATTAACTCCTCCCTAGATGAGATTTAAATTGTTATATTTCTTTGAAAATTTAGTTAATTTTGGAGAGATATTGGTTATTTTTTTATATGTACCTGTGCATTTAGTTTTTGAAAGATCTCACTCGCATTATCTGTCCAAATTTTTTGTTTTGTTTGTTTTTACCTGTATACACTCACATAGCTTAACTTTTGAAATTACAATTTCATTTTCAAGCTAAGCCCACCAAACTTACTGTAGAGGTTCTGAGGACTGAGAAGAAAAAAAAACACTGCACATCTTCTGCGCATATTTCAATACCACTTATATTAAAATATATATAATACGACAACCAGAATGCAGATAAATATCCAGAGAGCTTTCCAGATAAAATTCCAGAACTGCAATGAACTGTGGGGGAAAAAGTGATTTGCAAAAGTGCTGTGTGATATTGAGAAATAGGATGTTTCGGAAAGAGGACCATCATCAGCTGTGCAAAGAAAGTGCTTCTGAAATGTAGAGCTACATTTTCTCACGTTTCACCTCCCAGATCTTCAGAAACACTTTGCTTGTCCAGATGATGAAAGACCTCTGTCCGAAACATCCTGTTCCTCTGCAAAACTTTATTGGGATATATATATATATATTCAGATGAGAAACTGTAGTACAATATTAGCTATTGAAAATGCAGTGTACATAAATATAACGATTGATTTATTATAGAAATAATAATATTATATAAACATATAAAGCCATCATCAGTGTAAATAATGGCAAGCTAAGATTGAATCCATCTCTGATTCATTAAAGCCCAGTCACAGTTCATGAACTGGCAGCAGCTCATAGTTGAAGCTCGGACGTGGTTTCAACACCTCAGCCTCTTCTATCTATTGTATGAAAATCTATAGCTATTATCAAAGCTAAACATCTCCTGGGCTCTGGTTGTGTTGTTAATTTGCTTGCTGTTACTGACTTGGATACGCCAATGTAATGATTGTTCACAAAATTTACTTCGTAATTACTTGCTTGGTTGAAGAACCCTGAGTGTGTTTCTCTATGTTTCAGCGCACCTAACTGTTATTCAGACTTGGAATGCCTAGAGTTATTGTTCTTGTCCAGTTAAGGAAAACACAGTATGGACCCTTCTAAAAATTCAGCATGCCTTCCCCAAAGTAAGTGGGCGTTTCTAGTTTTAATGTGAATTCCAACAGGTAACCAGTGAGGTACTTGGTCTGTATGACCTGCACTGTGAGGGTTTTTGACATAGTGAGAGGTCATCTAGAAGTGATGTGGTCATGCAGTGCAAATTAAAAACAGTTTAGCAAGCTGGAGAACAAGAAGGACGGAGTGAAGCCTCACTTGATGTTTATGTATAGTGTCATTTTCACCTATTTTATTTACATTGACTAAACATAGACTGAACATATTCGTATATTGCATTTTGCTAATTTGTTACTGGTTTCTTAAACGTTTTTGCTATATGCTATCATTATAGGTATTTTGTTGTAAAACTTATAGAAACCCAATAAATATATGTGTTAAAACAACATGCGGTAGCAAACCAATGAAACGCTTTATTTCTGATCATGTGAAACTACGCTTTACTCTTTTTTTAAAGCTGCTACTTTAGCTGAACATAAATACCTGTATATGCCTATGTGACTGAAAATGTTTTGGATTGGTCAAAGGACCAAGCAAGTCTCCAAATTTAAATCTGGTCACGTTTCACTCACTGGAAAGAAAATAACAAGGACAAACGACAGCAAAAAAAAAGACTTGGCAAGCCATCTTAAGAAAAGGCCCTGAGAAGGAGGGGGGGGGGGGGCTATAGTAGATATTTATGACCAGATCTGGCTTACTGCCTGTGGCCTAGTTTGTTTTCCTGTTTCATTTTGTGGTGTTTTCTGTGTCGTTGCAGCTTCTCTGGACACCCTGCACTACATTCTCATCGGCATCTCTGCTCTGACTGCCCTCTTCACTGTTTTTTGTGGAACTGTATGGATCAAAAAGTAAAACTCAATCTGAATATCTTCACACACAACCTGTGGTGGATCTGTAGTCCTTACCACCACTTCTGAAACACACCCTCCCAGTGCACAGTTTAGGGCTTTCCCTCCTCTAACCCATCTGATTGATCTCCAGAATTTATAGAGCTATTCCAGGACGAACCGAGGACCACTCCTGTAGATCTTATACTCTCAAACTAGTCCTTAAGATCCTTATACAGCCCAATTTTTAACTTCTTCTTCCTCTATAGTGTAGCAAGCTAATTCACAGCTTTAGATTACTGTCTGGCTGACTCAACTGTGCTGTGAGCTGGTACAGAACAAAAGCCTTTACTGGGTAACGTTCTGAAGATTAGGTTCGAGAAAATTTGTTCCAGATCGCTGTTATACCTCCTCTCCAGGTATCGAGATCTAAGGAAAAAAATGCAGAAAATGCAACAGAGGAAGATGGTGATCACTCCTCCCCCCGATTCTTCTCTTCTGTCTTCCACCAACTGCCAGGAGATCACTGTGATTCCACCGTTAAACAGTTCCTCGGAGATCCACCTACAGAGGATGAAGAGTAGGCAGAGTGCCCGGTTGCTGTGGAAACCACCTCAACAGGTCTGACATGCCGTAAATCAATCATAGCTGCCAATGGTTTCTCCAAGAAATGACTAATGAACCCTGTGTTGTTCAGACAGAGAGATATGCATGAACTTAAAATGAAGAGAGATGCTAACAGTCAGCATGCGTGTACTGTAACATGTTGGTGGCACTGTGTCTTCAGAGCCCCCGAGTCATGAAGGCAGATCTAACTCTTATTCAGCTAATCAAGGCTGGGAGAGAAGGCGTGTTCTACAAGGCCAAAATGATGAGAGGCACATGCAAAGGCCACTCATTAGTCACTTGCAAAATCTCAAAAGAAGGTATGAAATTTACCAAAATATTGCGCCTATTTCACTGCAGTGTGCAAGATGGAATTTAATTAAAGGCAACTGTAACTAGCTTGAGATTTTTTTGAATCGTGTAAAACAAGTGAAGCCACTAGTGCGCACTGCTTTATTGGCCGTTATTATAATTAGATGACTGAGTGGCTTTTCACCACTAGGTGCCTCTCCTAAGCACATTCAAACGGAGGTGTCTATTATGAGAAAGCTGGTGCATCACAAGAATGTTCTTCAGCTTCTTGAATGGAACACTACAGAGGGTGAGAGCTCAAGATGAATTCGTCTCTACTCTGTTAGGCGTGCCTAGTATTATCATTAATACAGTAAATAAGAAGCACAGAATATTTTCAGTTTAAATATTGCAAGAAATATTGCACACAGATTGGAAACGATCATTAGCAACACACGGCAGCTACACTGTTGTTATGATTCCGTCAAGTTATTGATATGAGTTGATACGAGTATTCGGAGCACCCGAAAATAACACTGCATTAATAGATGGACATATTATTTAGTAAAAGCTATTTTCACTGCTTATTTTCTCCTCCTGGCTGCGCTGTGGGCTGCTCGGCTAGAGCCCTTCATACTGGTCATGGAGTACGTGAGTCACGGGACCCTTCGTAGTTTTGTGCAGACCAATCAGGAGAAGCTGAGCAAAGACAACGAGTTGCAGAGCCTCTTCACCATCGCATCTTATCACATCGCCCTGGCCATGGAGCACCTGCGCTCCAAAATGGTATCACCTCCTGTGGCAAAGCAACAGATCCCGATAGACACAAGTTTGTGTGTTTAACATTTCCGAAAAAACCTATAGATGTCGTGGATACTGAAAGAACGCCATGTCCCCAGTATTATGACCGGGATTCTTCCGTGTCCTCTGCAGGTGGTCCACTGCGATCTGGCCTTAAGGAATATTCTGGTGAGCCGTTTCCCGTGGGAAATCAAGGTGGCGGAGTTTGGTCTGGCGAGGGACCTGACGCGTATGAAAAGCAGACACAGCACCATGAAGAAGCGGCACAGGGTGGGCCAGAGTTTTAACACAACCTCTGCAGCATCTTAGGCAGCTAAAACCGCTTAACAAAGGTCCAAATGTGGCTTTGTCCTCTTAGGAGCGAGTGCCCTTACGCTGGTACCCTCCTGAGTATTTCCGCAACAACTACTACAGCTTCAAAGGAGACGTGTGGGCCTTTGGAATTGTGCTGTGGGAAATGCAGACGTTTGGTGAGTGATATATAACGTAACGGATCTACTGTCAAGGCCGGCCATTTGCTAAAGTCTTGGTGTCTCCTTCAAGTCTGACAAAAAGAGACTGGAATAAAAATGTGGGAATTGTGCTTTTCACAGGCAGCCTGCCCTACCCCAGTCTGGAGACGTCAGAGCAAGTGGTGTACCACGTTTGCGCCGGCCAGAGGAACACAGGCCCTGAGGGCTGCCGACCAGAGATGTAAGTGTCTGAGTGCTTGCTCTCTTTGGCTGGCCTTCAGATTGGGACTTGATGATCACAAAAAACTATTTTCCAGGTCTTGTCCAGTAATTCCTTTGTTTAGTACAGTACACCTGGCCTTTTCTCTACTCTTATTCACCTCTCCTGACTCTTAAAAGGCTTTCAGAATTAGTTATTTAACAACCACTAAAGTGTACTGCGTATGGACACTCACTGTAATCTGATGTTCTCTCACACAGATTGCAGATCATGGAAAACTGTTGGTTGGATCCTTATACTGCACGACCTTCATTTTCAGACCTGGTCCAAACCTTGGAGAACATCATTGAGAACGACTCGGTGGGTAAATTCATTCATTAACTGGGAGTAAGACAGGACCTACAAAGAATGATCAAAGGAATGCAAAATTAGCCATATTATGCATTTAAAAAACCCATCCATACACTTTTTTAGATCCCAAAAAGAGGGTGTATATATTAGCTGTAGGGACTATCGTCTGTGTTGCAGGATTATGTGGACGTTGAAAGCCAAACATTGATGGGAACAGCAGGAGACTCTTCAGCGTCATGGTCATGATTGGTCCACCCAGGATTAGCAAGATCTTAAAACAATCTGTTCTGGCTGGACAATGATGAAATTTGATGGACTGGACAGCCCTACAATTTAAAACTTGTTTCCGTTGGATTTGTATTTTGTTTTACATGACAACCCGTCAAAGACCGTTCTCTTACTCTGTGGTCAAGGATGCTGACTGAACTGGCTGCGTAAAACAAAGGTCAAAATCTGTTCTATGCTCTACTAACGTTTCAACCAAAGTTCAAACAATAACCCGCCCCCTATCCTGATCAACTGAGATGAACAGCCAATAGGAAGAGACGTACCAACACGTTATGCAACGTTGCCTTTCATACATTTTTCTCTTTGGTTTTAGCGCTGCCCACGGAAACAGTGGAATTTTCTTTTAGGTTCTATTTAATTGACTTTCACAAATTTATTTTCTTTATGAAAATGTTTCTTCGCACCTTAGAAATAATATTTCTAATCTATTTTGCGTCGCATATTCCCATTACTCTCTTCATTGATCTGCAAGCATTGTTGCCTGCACAAGTGTATCCTCAATCAGTAAGTTCTCACTTGAAGTTGCCGTGTTGGTTTTATCTAGTAATACCATTATAATCTGAACCACCGCGTCTTCGTTATCTTTCATGATCTTTGTATTGCAGCTAAAAGACTTACTGCAGTGGTATGCAGTCGAATTTAAAGATCCGATGGTGCTGGATCCGCCTGTCTGGTTCAAATCTTTCATATTCTGCGAAGCACTTCTTCAACTGCCGTTCTTTCCTGTGGCGGCATATGCTTTCTTAAAAGGTCAGTAACGCATGAACGAGAATAAATTACACGGCTGGTCGCTAGCGTTCGTTTTTAAGAAACCTTTTCGCTCTCTCTAATGCAATGCCAGCAAGGTTAAACTGCAACGTTTTTATTATAGGCAACTGCAGATGGATCAGGACTCCGGCCATTGTGTACTCCACGCACGTGGCCACCACTCTAATCCCCATCCTAGGTCACATTTTATTTCATAACTTTCCAAGGACGCCTCTCGCGGGTCCACAGACGTTAAGGGAACGTTTGACCCTCGTGTCCGTTTACGCGCCGTATCTCGTGGTTCCTCTTATTCTATTTCTCACTATGCTCGTTAGCCCGGCATATAGCGTCGCTTCTCCAAGTGGGAAAGCTTCAAGGGCTAAGAAACAGAAATAATTCTTTTATTTCAATTTGTCCTGTCATTTCCACAAATTCTAGTTATTCTAAAGTACGCCTTGTAAAATGGTACCGTTTTTATTTACTGTGCCTTATGAGGTTTCGGACGGTCTTACAAAGCATTTTTTTAGTGAGACAAGTGCTTGACTAAGGTTCTAGATTTGGTTATGGAGAGAAGTCTGTTTTCCTATTAATTTAATTCCTTGTTTACTTATCAGTTAGTTCTCTGAACTGTGAATCACGCCACCCCAGAATGCTGTTTGATTAAAACGTGAAGACTTTACATGTGCAAAATATTTTTATTCAAATATACATCAACTTTACAAGTTGCTTGTAAAAGTAATGTTGGTTGATATTTGTATAGTCTAATGTACTGTAAAGAAATAAAATCAATGGTCTGTTTGGTTATAAAGTTTCTGAACGTTTGATGTACATCTTTGTTGTGGTCCCATGAACAGAGAATAAAGAATATCGGAGGGGGAGGGGGGGAGAAGGTTCAATCCACAAAAAGAACAATATACACAAGTTATGGTTGCAGTTATTTACAGTAAGTCAATACTGTATTTACCTTTAGCAAAAGATATTAAATCAAATTTACAATTGTATATATAAATAGTATAAATATTTCAATTTCTATATAAATATGATTTTTTTGGGGGACATACGAAGGTAAAGACGTTACACGTATGCTACACACACAACCCCTGAACTGGTCCTGAAGCACTCAGTTTGTGGTTTATGATGGAGAACAGGTAGAGGCTGGGACGGATACCTGTTCATTCCATTTAAAGTCAGGAACTCGCTGTGAGTCAAACACACAGCATCCACTTATGCTCATTTCTGCAGAATAAACTGGTCAATGAATTCATTCTGCTCTGCTTCCACTTTGCAAAGAGCTTCATATTCGATGCGATACCTGTCAAAGAACAGAAAATGTTATGGTTAAGAGTACAATCACAGGGCAGTAATGGATCCCCGTCCAGACAGATGTGAACACACTCGCATCAGGACAGGCAGGGGCCACCACACAAACCTGACCCCACCTTTCCAGTTGTATCCTCTTCTCTGCAATTAGAGCCTGAAGCTGCTGCTGCTGGGCTTCCCGTTGTTTTGCAACAGATTTCAGCAGATTTCTGGCACCTATGGCCTGTAAAATTATTCACGCATCATAATTTAGTTGCAAGCATTCGTTTTAAAGTGTTCTTGCAATACACACCTTCATTTTCTCTTTTTCTGCTTCCTTGGCCAGTTCATCCACCATTTCAATGAGTCCACCCACTATCTTCTGAAACTGGCCAATTTCTATTTTTAGAAAAGTGAAAGTAATACTTGATCAATGACTTAATAGGAACTTAAACTATTTGGTAAAAGAGAATCCTATGTGCTTGACTACAGTTTTTTCCAGCTCACTGATGTATTTACAAATATATTTAAAGAGCATGACAACTATACTTACTGTCAACAAAGTCCTTGCATTCTTCTTTAAGCTCTGTGGTCTTCTGGCCAACATCAGGTTCAAGTATTCGTAACTTGTTGAGTTCATCATAATGAAGCCCAGCTTCTGCCAGTGGATCTTTAGCCATGACCAGGGCCGATACCTGGTTTGGTTTAGTCGAATAGTACTATATGAGCACCACGAGTGGTTTAACTTTAGCTGAATATGTAAAAAAAAATGGTTCAGCTGGGACAACTAATGAGAACAAAGCTATCTTCTTCGGTGACGCTAGCTAGCAAGCAAGTGTAAAAGCTACAAAGACGCCTAACCAAAGAATAACAAAGTAAACCCTGCGCTTTAGCAAGCATTCAGCTGTATCTAGCCAGCTAACTAAATTCGTGTTTTTACTATAAAGAAACATTAAATTGTAATTATGAAGCTAAGTTAGCTAACTAATGAATCTCTAGTTAACTAGCCAATGGTTCCATATGGTTGCTGTTCAACTAACGCTAGGTCATGTTAGCAAGCTCACTAGCTAATCTTTAGTTCACTTGCAATTCTTTCTATACCACTAAACTATATTCACTAACTAGGTAACTAAATACAAAACGCTACCGGTTAACATATGCTAGCTAGGTTAGCTATCTAGATTATTTGACATACTAGCGAAACAGGAGCTAATAAGATAACCAATAATAATAAGCTATTTGGAATAATAAATATTTAAATAAAAAAAAACTGACTGTTTCAAAAATGACTTGTTATGGCAAACAGGAGGATTAAAAATTCTCACCTAAAAGTAGCTAGCTAACTATTTATTCTCCTTCCAAATTCACTCGATTATGTGGCACAAATGCTCCAACTAACTTAGCTCCACCTCCATTCAAGTGTGTGTCTGCTGCCAGGGTGACGGTCGGTTCGTTTCGCTTCATGTCGGGATGTTCAAAATTCAAAATACCAATTTAAGTCTTTACTCTGTGCCTTTCGGGGTGCAACGGATTTCCTAATGTGGTTATTATTCCTCGCTGAATGTTTATGAACCTATTGAAAATCACAGTTTAAAGTCTAATTTGTTTTGTCTAATAAATTTTGAGACGTACACCCCCTATCCTGCCCAAGATATAAAGCCGTCTTAATGAGGACGTCCTTGCAAAGTGTATACGGATGTTTCTTTTGTACTGGAACGTTATTCCACCGACTTCCGGTCGGTGGTTTGGAAATCTGCGATGAGAAGGAAATAGATATTTTTAACTCGCTTATTTAAATCCTCAAGTATAGGGGTTAATGATCAATTCCACGTCGGACAGTTAACATATAAGGAGATGATAAAATATATATTTAAGTAAATATATATATATATATATATATATTTCTCAATGTAGTGTTTTAATCATTTTATTCATCAGAAGGAACATCTTAGGGAGCCTCATTTTAGTTCGCTACTAAATTTGAAATTTGCAATAACAATGGATCTGTCATAAAAATTGTGAATGTTTTGCTTTGTTTTACCACTAGTATACTCTAGGGGGGGACCGAAAGCTAATTATTCAAGCGAACGTCAGTGTGGGGGTGAGCGGGAACAGCGAAGAAGAACAAGCAGAACCATAAACAAAAGTCTAATGTTAGAAGTGTGGAAGTTGATAATGCACTAGTAACTAGTTAACTTTTGTATTAGATGCTAAGTAAGTGTAATCGTTGCTATTACTATTACTAATTAATTGACCTCGGCAGTCAGCCAGTTAGTTAGATAGCTACTTAGCTACCTTGACAGTCTTATTTCGAAGATATAACGAAAAATAATTCGCGTGTGTGAATTAAATTCGTGAATTAACTCTTCGTTTGTATCGCTAGCTGTGCGTGTTTAACGTATTTACATTTATGAAGTCTGTAACAACCATTGTGTCAAACTCCTGTCACGTAGTGCTATAGACCTTTAAGAAATAGGGCTGAAATACGAAATCTATAGTTTACCTATTTAATTTAAACAGCATTGTAGTTCTCTGCTGGTCAGAAATAAGTGTTTTTGTCTGAACAATTAATTGGTATTGGAGCTGGCATATTGAGGCCATGGATGTGCAGTTGTTAAGACTACATATAGAAACCAGTTGTGTGACTGCAGGATTAATTTGCTGGGATAGTTTCAGTTTTAATGATCTCAACTGATGTCATTGCAGGCCTTTTTGCATGGTTAGGAAATATGCCTTTGTCAACCCAATCCCAACCAGAGAGTGACGAGTACATCCTAGTAGCTAGTCTGGATAATGTAAGGAACCTATCCAACATCCTGAAAGCGATATCTTTTAAAGACAATGCAATATTTAATGCAACACAGAATGGGTTAAAAGTTACTGTTGAAGATTCAAAATGTCTTCAAGCAAATGCATTCATTCAGGTTGGTTTTTTAAGTACAACATTTGAAAATATCTTCAACTCTGAAAAATTGCTCAACTTATTTGAATGCTTATTTATTTTCTGGCCTTGTAGGCAGACATTTTTCAGGAATTCACGATCAAAGAGGATGTAATTGGGTTTCAGGTAAACCTAACTGTGCTTCTAGACTGCCTCACTATCTTTGGGGGAAGTACAGTTCCAGGTAAGTATCACAGGTAGTTATGATGTGCCTTAATAGTACACCCTCTGTTCTGGGTAAAACCTGTGCTTTGTAGAGTGGAGTACATCACTTGTTATCATGCAACTGCACAGTCAACTATAGAAGCAGTTTAGTTTCATGCACAAAATTGAGTCTGTGTGTTACTTGCAGGGGAGCTCACGCTTTTCTTATGTACTCTTAAGGAGTGAGCACAGCCTTGAGAATGTGCTACAACGGCTACGGCTACCCGCTAACCCTGTTCCTGGAAGAGGGAGGAGTGGTTACTGTCTGCAAGATTAACACGCAGGAACCCGAGGAGCCTCTAGACTTTGATTTCTGTAGCACCAATGTTACCAACAAAGTGATCCTTCAGTCTGATAGCCTGAAAGAGGCCTTTTCAGAACTGGATATGACCAGCGAGGTCCTGCAGTTAACGATGTCACCGAGTCAGCCCTATTTCAGGTGCAGACATTATTTGCATAGTGTAATTCTACAGTGTTGGTAATGTAAATATTAATGCCTACCTGTATCCAGATGTCATATTATTTACTCAGACATTTGGGTCACTGGGAATTATCGATTCTTGGCATGGGAAGGAAGAGCATTCTTAAAATACAAGGCAATCATTTTATCACAGCAGGTCATGTAACCATAGATAAAGGGAGAAGCCATTTCATAGGATACTTTGAGAATATTGTCATGTTCATTTATTGCCAAATTAATCAGTGTAACTCTGTGTTAATAATGTTCTTGCGTAACTTTTAACCAAGGATTTAGTTTGGGATAATTTGGCATTGCATTATGTTTGCGTTCTTTTTTAAACTGTTGCAGACTCTCCCAAAGAGCTGAACATATGGTTGGTAAATCGAGAATCGGAGAACTTATATTGTTTTAGAAATGTCTTATAGCAATGATGGTCAAATATTAGGATCTTTCGAGGTTCTAGTAACCCTTATCGAATGCTTTACTCTTCCTTTTTTTTCCCAGATTGTCCACATTTGGAAATGCTGGAAATGCTCACTATGACTATCCCAAAGACTCTGACATGATGGAGCTGTTCCAGTGCACCAAGACACAGACTAACAGGTACGATGAAAAACCCTTCAAAATAATAGACCGACTTGTGCATTTTGACAACAGGAGGCAAATACATTTGCCTGTGCTTCATAATTTACCACGTCAGTATAGTTTGCCAAAACAATACTTCAGTAATAGAAAATAAAAATGCAGACTCTTAAGTTAATTGAAAAGAATAGCTGGTCCTTTTCTGGACACCAGAAGTTAACATGTGAGGCATTGTCTGGAGAAGGTCTTGCATTGTGAAGACTCAGTCTTTTGTACCCATTCTATAAGGTCAGTTATGCCACACCTTCTTTATCTCGTGTGTTTTCCTAGAATTTCCACCATTGTGTCCAAATGAGAAGATCCAAACGCATACATTTCCTCCATTACCTCCAAACCAAATTGAAATGTAATTGAAACATGCCATTTGGGTTTCTGCTGACTAGGCCATCTTCCCACTGCAATTCGTCCTTGAACGTACAAATCGTGCAGTGTTCTAATGGGGTTTCTCACGCGCAACAGCAGGAGCACACCAGAGGCCTTGTAAGGCCTACTGTTATTTAATCTCAGTAAATGCATTTTTTTGCAAAGAGTTTACATTTAAATGTAAACTATTATGCCAGTGCATCGTTTAAATGCATAGTTTAAATGGACTCTTTCTAGTGTAGATTATGGGTTTTCGTGTATTCCGATATATCTTGGTCACTATGGTTTTTACATGGTTCTGACAATGTAATGTAACTGAGTGGCCTACTGATAAACCTATTTTATGTGTGAACACTGGATAATGAGTTTGTTTGGTCTTCTGTTAACCTTTAACTTTAACGCAGGTACAAGATGTCGTTATTAAAGCCCTCCACCAAGGCCTTGGCTCTGTCCTGTAAGGTGTCGGTGAGAACGGACACTCGAGGCTTCCTTTCCCTACAGTATCTTGTTCGGAATGATGATGGACAAATTTGTTTTGTTGAATACTACTGCTGCCCAGACGAAGAGGCTGATGAAGAATAGACGGACATGAAGAAGCTCATTATTTAATCCCTATTAAAATGTTGCTTTTGCCCTACACATGTGGAACTGAGCTCTCCCATAAGATTCATTGTTATTTGTTTGCTTTGTTGTACCTTATTTCTAGTAATGTAATATTTGCTCTATGATACACTTCTGGGCTTTTTAAATCTACTTTATCAGTATCCATCTACTACAGCAGTTCCCTAATAGGGAACTTTCTCATATGGATAATTTGATGTGACTGTAAATTACTGTGTAATATACAGTTAAAATGTCTGCACTTTTGTCAGTTTTTATTTAACTAACATTTCAGGGGTTCCTTGGGGTGTCTGTATGATGGTGTGAACCCATCGCTAACTCAAGGTGTTTTTAAGGAGATGTTATTAAACAGTACCCACAAATAAGTTAAAAGTAAAAACAAGATATCAGAAATGTCTTGTCAAATCTGTATCCTTCAAAAAAAAAAAAAGGTGGAGCTAACATTCATGTATTTTTGATGCATTAATAACATTGTAATGAATAAGTAAAAAAAAAAAAATCTTTAATGCTGTCTGGAAAGATAGTGGGCATTTGAAACATCAGTTAGACTGTTTTCTGTGGGAAACCTGTTAACCTTGGTGAATGTGCTGCTAATATCTTCAGCCTGACTGAACTGGATATAATGCTGTCATAAAGGATCAGGCTTGGATAAGATGACCAGGCTAGGTCATCTAAAAAACTCAAATGGAGTTTTATAAAGGGTGATTACTTCAACTAATCCTCATTGTTTAGTGTAGCCACATAGTTAAAGAGTAAAGTTTGGGAAAACATTTCCATATTGGAATAGGGGTATTCCGATATGGTTGTGCTAATTACATCATGAACACAGATTCAGGTGATGAGCATCTATGAGTCTTATTTGATATATTTGGTGATTATCTTGCACAGTCTAACCATTTTCCCTAAAGAGATAGGATGATATATTTGAAGTAATTTCCTGGGTCATCAAACATTTACATACTGTTGAGGTTGTCTCCTTCGGCTGTTTTATTCAGTATTTATAAATGATTTATAATGATAAATAGAATTAATTCGTTTTTTGGTTTTTATATATTTAATAGTGATTTAATGGCGAGCCGTTTGACTCCCTTTGTCCATTTCGCAGTCCATGCGATCTGTATGACCATCACAACTCAAACTGAAAATGTCGGAATCTGACCAGCAGAGGGTAGCAACGTTACGTAACGTTATAAATGTCGCCTCGCGAGGTACTACCGCCCTCTTTTGGCGAATTATTTAAAGTTTACTTTACACCGTGGATAATTAAATAGTGTTATTTTATTTGCATTTCGACTTTACTAGCCCAATTTTATTTTATTACTAACCAACGAGCACACTGTAGTATCCCAACACGATAAATGTCTGGAGCGGAAGATAAAAGTGTGTCAATGGTAAAAATGATGCTGAACGTGGCTGTCCCTGCCATAACGACCCTGGTGCAGACTGCAGCCGCGCGACCAATCCGCTTGGCCACTTGCAGCTGTCGAGGCAACACTGTTTCCGGGCAGAGGAATATTCGGCTCCGCGAGGAAAACGCCAGTGCCACATTCCCTCTCTGATTCTATTAATGGTGTGTCCATCTGGCTTATTAATATAGGTCCAAAAACATGTTATGTATAGCCTGATAAGTTTGGGCGATATATAGTTTAAATGATGTCATACTTGGCAGGGATGGCGGTATAAATTCGTGGTAGAAACTGCTAGAATGTTTTGCCTCATCGTTCTATTAAAGTACAGGCATACTGCTTTTAATGCTATGAGAAGATTACAATCATGGCAAAGCGGTAAATGTAGTGAACAAATAAAGTATTCAAATGAACGTATCGAATGTAGCCATTTGAAAGCCTCCGAGGCAATTAAATAGATGTCTGGTAACACAACAAACAAACAGCTCGGAGTGAGATCTGTATAGCACTGGATATGGGCAAGAAACTTGATCCGAGTGCGACATCACTTCTTAAAGCAGGTCATGTCACAGGGACGGCATCGCTTTGTATGCCACAAACACAAGCTCGGTAGTGAAGTAGGTTAGCGATGACGCTACGCCGGTCCCCCGCTGTCCAATATTTTGACCGTCCATATGAGTCAAAGGGTATCAGGTTCGAAGCCTGGCATTGCTAGGTTTTGTAAACACACACTCAGAGGTGACCTAATTGCTGCGGCTGCCCAGGAGAGTTAAAGCGATGGTGCACCCTTTTCTTCCTCACGTCACAAGAGACAGTGAGTCATCGAAACTACCTCAAAAGGTAGAGGATATGGTTAAAAAAAGAAGATATAGAAATGTACATTTGGAATGCTAGTTGGGCTAGAATTTTGTAGACATTTTTCATTTACTTAAAATTTAGAAGCCATCCTGTGTGACAGGTTATCGCCGTTTTACTCGGAGGTCTGTTCATTTTAGTAAACAAGACACCTGTGGCCACGCAGAGTTTAGCCACCTGCATTAACTGAGCCAACCACACTTCAGTCTGCTGTCAGCTGCCAGACAATCTGCAGTGTGTGACTTAATTGCTGCTTAATTACCTTTGTAAGGTAAACCAGAGATAATACGTCCAGAGAAGGTGAGTGTGGGCAGGCATCTGCATGCTGTGCGTTGTGGATCTGTGGCCACTGAATGTGTCTGATAGTAAAGCATGTAAGTATGTCGCGCTGGTGTGGAATGCTAATTTGTGTGGAGTTTAATCTACAGTACATAATCTCAAATGTAGATTTCTGTGATTCTTCATCTTCAGTAAGTTTTTTACTAGAATACTATACACATAGGATATGACTTGTAGACAAAGGCGTATGAATATCTGAGGCTTGCAAGTATACATGAGATTAAAATTTATATTATCCCTTTGAAAAATAGTATTTTCTTTTTTTTTACATGAGGTCATGCAGCTATTATATATGATTATTTTTATATAAAACAACTCGATATATATTATTGACTATATATAGTCTATCCAGGTGGAAGGATTCCTGGCATGGGAAACCCAGCATACACAAGGGTGGCATTCCTCCATATTGTGTTTAAAATAACACCCTCATGAAAACAGGTCATTGTTAGTTTCTCTATGGGAGTCACATGAGGTCACAAAGGCAACAGCTGGAGTTAGCGACACCATATCAATCCCATCGACCCCCAGTCAGCAGTGCTCCTCCCCGTCCGTGGGGCCGTGCTCAGTCTACAGCCATGTGTGAGATGATCCCTCCTGATGACGATGAGGTCATGCTTGTGCACCTCTAACTTAAAACCTCTCTCCCATACGGCTGACTTACCATCACCGAGACAATCTGTTCAGCTTGTGCTTGTTTGAGCATCAGCATCAGATGTCCATGGATATATTTGTGAAGTTGAATCAAGGTTACTAAGAAGGTGGCTGAAGATCGAAAGTCCACAGGTCACTTTGTACAATTAAAGGACGGTATACAAATCCTAAGCCTTTGTAGCAATTCTTCATTTTGTGCTGTGTTGTACATGCTGGCTGCAACTTTTTTTGTGGAGAACAGAGTGAAATAAAAATAAATGTATATTAAATTGCAGTACCGGAAGATGTTTAACTTGCCTGACTGACGAAAACTGTTGATTGTTTTTTTAATTTAGTTTCATTCTAGATACAACAGGGTTGTTTATTAGATAATGGAAGCTATTGTTGCATCCTGGGTTTATTCTTCACCCATGGCAGTATTTACAACTGTTATTCAAATTTGTGTAAAGTCTATTCTTCATCAGCCTCTTCGTCTGGACAGCAGTAGTATTCAACAAAACAAATTTGTCCATCATCATTCCGAACAATGTGTAAATGGCTTGAACAAAAAATAAATTTTCATGTTCTCACATTTTACCACAAATATAATTCACATATAATTCAATTCAAATATAATTCACATGGAATATCAACTTTGTTTCTTATGAAATTTCATAAGTATCATAACCCATCAATGCAGGATCTACCGCTGTGCTTTGTACTAAATTGCTGAAGGGTGACACTTTTGTGGAAACAAGTGTTTGGAAGTGTATGTATATTGTATGTATGCTGTATGTATACTGCATGTATACGGTATGCATACTGTGCACTGTCCTTGCTTGTAGCTAAGTACATGTTAGAATTCTGTTCCAAAAGTCACAGTGTAGTTGTTCAGTATAGTGTTACTTCATGAAATTTGAGACTCTTCTTCACTTTCATACTGCAGAAACATAGCCGTTGTCTTCCAAAACCTGTGGACTCAAATGATTTGTTTTCTCAATCTTATCAAAAATAGCTTGACTTTCTCACATGCTTAAAACTGTCCAGTTTCATCACTACATTCTATGTATGGGTAAAAATGTACTTGAGTAGCTAAACCTCAGAAAAATGAACATGTTTAGTTTCCATCTGCATATCCTCTAGAATGGCAAGGCAGATACCAGATTAATGTGTTTAATGTGTTTAATGTGTTTTTCCACGGCCGTGTTCTGTACCATGATGTCATCTTTGATGTCTGTTATATCAGTAGTTAATATAAACCACTGTCTAACCACAGACATGAAACTGTGATTGACACTGAACATGACTGAAACCTGCTTGTCACTTTTCTCAGTTCTGTTTGTGAACAGAACGTTTTCTAACAAAAACATCCTTTTCTGAGAAAGATTTACTCAAATAAGAAAAGATTCATAACGGTTTATGTAAATTAGCAGATTAATGAGTAAACAACAATGACAAGAACTGTCTGCACAAAATGGCTTCCCCCATTAGCCTCAGACGGTTCTACCCGTGCGACAGAATCACGTGTGTTTGAAACCACACATTCTGTCAGCAGCAGATATAGCAAAGTCTACAGTTTCAATGCTTGTACTCACTTTGAGTGCCATGCAAATCCTGGTCTGCCACTGGCTGGTGGAGCTGTGTGTTTCAGCCACATATCATTTTCTTGGGTCTGTCTCTCACCACCATCCCATTACATTATGAAAAGGGGCAGCTGCAGCTCTACGCCACTTCACTCACCTCTGACAGGCGCTGTTTAGCAGGCAATTATGATGGCTGCTATGAAAACTAATTTGTGAAAGTGGAGGGAAGACGGTCTGTACTGCTGGAGTTCTACTTTACCAGATACCCTTTGTGGGTGGCAAGGGGGGGGTGTTCAGGTAATGGATGATGTCATTGCGGCAAACTAAACATGAGCCTGACTCTAGCTCAATACAGGACCAGATGAAATCCTGTTTCATGCACGCAAATACACAAAAACGAGTCCTCAAATACCAAAACACACAGGTGTGTACCCATCTGCCATCCTCTCAAAACACCTTTTAAATCAGTAAATTAGTGAAAGTAAATTTACATAGTGGATGGCCCAGGTTTGGATATTTGATATGGATATTGCCGCAAGGTGTTGTAGAACAAGTGCACATCTACAAATAATCACCTTTCACAGCCTGAGTGAATCATGGTGGAGCCACGAGAATATCAGGGGCGACAGGGTGTCAGCACGCTCAGATCACTGCCTGGGTGTTTCACTCCATGGAGGCCATTATTCAGCGTTGTCCTCATTACCCGTGCATCACAAAGGACTGTTATATCTGTCTGATGGTATATAGGCCTAAATAGCATAATCGTTTCAATGTACTTTTATGACAAAATTCCTTCGTGTTTTTTTTTTCCCAGCGTACAGTGGCGGCTTCGGTGTTACACCATGCAGTTCGGTTCGACCCAGGTGATCTTCTGCACTGCTGCTTTCCGTCCCCCAAGTCTTCATAGGATATTTACGTGTGTGTAAATCTTGTGTTTGTTGTATGGTGTGTATTTTTTTAAATGTTTGCTCAGTTATTTATTTATTTTTTCTGTATGTGTGTTTTCAGGGAAAGAGACTGATTAGATGAAGAGTTAGACGTCGCCTGGGACTGAGTTTCTGTGCCACTACATTCATTGTTACTACATTCATTATTCATTAAAATTTTAGTTTATTTTTATTTGGCATCTTCATCTGATAATTTATGTACTATTGAGACAATAAATGATACTTGAAATGCACTATTGGAAACACACTGCTTGCCACTACGAGTGTATCCACGCAACTTTGCATAGCCTGATCGCAGTTGTTGTCCGGGCATGTACCTGCGCGGGGATTCCCATTATGTAAAATAGGGCATCCCTAATCTGACACTGGGTCTCGAGCTCCTCTGAAGACCAGCTGCTATTTCCAAGCGATTAGTTATAGATGCAGCCCACACTCAGCCATGCGTGAGGTATCTGCATGCAGGCACAATAGCCACAGTCATGCAGGACAAACTCCGAAGGTCAAAGGAATCGTAATGGGGAATTTCCACCGCCCTCTGACAATTTGCATAATTTAATTAATATAAGTAGCATTATTAGAGTGCATTTATATACATACACAGCTAACCTACTTTTTAGACACCTTAGGTAGCATGGCTTATATTCTAGTCGAAATGCAAAATAAAAATACTTTCTCGTTAACTTCGCGTGCAAAACTGAAGAAGCGTAATTAAAGCACAAAAATCTAATGCAAAGGATTCATGCGCAACACATCATTTAGTTTGCAAGAATCTATTCCACACCTTTGTAAGATAACACACAGATGTATGCCTACTTTGAAAAGCCAAGCATTGTGCGAATAAAAAATGAAACTTATACGTCTGTTTAGTGCTCTCAACCACAGCAGACGTTGTGGTAAACTGAATGATGTAAGCAAAAAAAAAACAAAAAACATTTGTAGAATAGCCCTGTTTCCATTGTTACAGAAATTACCCGATAATATTATGTTTTTCATAGTTCAGGAAAATGTAACAAACTTTTATACTTAATTAGGTCTAACTTGCAATGTGTAAACTACTCAGTTTAATTTGAGAACAGCTTTGCAATTTCCAACTAAAAAAACAAACAAACAAAACACTGAAGGGTAAAAAGACGTGAGTTTAATTTATGAGCCGCACTCGCACTAGGTATCGAGTCAGAGTTGGCAACATTTCAGAAAGAGGAGATATATGTAGCAAACGAGCCAAAGAAAGGGGGCGGAGAGAGAGGTGGCGACGCTAAGTGTGTTGATTCCTGCACAGCCTTGGCCGAGGGAGGTGCGGCAGGAGAATAGCATGGCCCACAGTGATGAGCATGTCAGGACTTGTTGTGCTATTCGACGTAGAGGGCGTGGCAAAGAAGCCAGGACTTCGCGGGAGTGAAAGCAAGTTGCTGTCATTTCTCAGGCGGTACAATAAATAACAAGAGTTTCCTCAAGGTTCGCGCGTCGACGTTTTTGACAAATCGCGGATATTAACGACACTGACAATCACACGCCATGAACGGACTACCTTGGTAGCTCGAGCAAATCATACCAAATAAGTGGAATAACGTTTATGTGGACCGATGCGTGGGAGCACATCTTACTAACCAGCATATGAGCACGACTTCTAAGACAAGTGTCCTGCTTGCATCAGCCACGGTGAAACGGAGCACTGGACTAATATCTACTGATTCAAAGCAACTGTTTTACAGGTAAGAGCGACAGTATTTTGTTATCATTGTGATTCCAATTTTACTAATCTGTAAAACACGAACTGTGATTATGTTGGCCAGTAAATTAAAGCTTGGTAATTGTGTTGTTAATCATGATGGGTCAGTGTGTAACACTTTCATATCGTTAAGCGTTGTCGAAGTACAATTAGAGCTGTTTCGGTCCAGTGTGTCAAATCTGAAGTGTGCGTCTTGCTAGCTTGGACCGTCGCTTTTTTTTAAAAGACGAGTTATAAACCGCTGTCAACGGCGCTTTTTGTGTAAACATACATTCGGTTACAGTTGTATAAATACGTTAATAAGCAGGTTATGGCAGTACCATTAGCGCATAAAAATATGCACTCGACAAAGAATTTCAGTCATTCCCCAATTCCATAGACCAGCAGAATTATCATTTTGCCGTATTTCATAGTGTAAGTTGTATTAACTGTCAGTTTTCCAGCAGGTTCTCCCCCCCCTCCCCGTCTGTACTTCGCGGTATAGTTGTTTCGGCTATCCATTTGCACGTGCTACCTTTCCAATGCTTCATAATTTCCGTTTTAAGCGAAGCGGTGGAGTGAAATAAAACACTGATAAAATCTTAAGCAATGTTGCAATGTGGAAAAGTCACATTTACTTATTATAGGTGTCGAATGGAATTAGTAATATTTGTGAAGGTCAGGAGCGCGATTATACTGTACTGATTTAAACTCGTGCCGTGGGTTCCAAGAGTGCGTATTGCGCTGTCTATACTTGCACGGATTTGTTTACAAACAACCAGCGCACGCGATAGTTGCCTGCCACCTTGCGGTCTGTTGGTCAAAGGCCCAAAGCTTGAACCACTTGACGAGAAAAAATACGATATTGTATTTCGATGTACATTCGATTCTATCTCAACATTTTTCTTTGCATTATTTATTCATTGAATCCTGTATTTGTAGGACAGTGGTAAGTGTATTTTTCTTTGCCTTTTATAGTAGTACTTAAGGTAAATCCTAGATTACAATTGGTGAGTATTACTTTTACCGCTGACAGAAATCTACGATTGTTTGGAATTATTTTCATCGTCATGTTTTTTCCATTTTTTATGTCATATGAGGAGTTTTTTCAGCTGTGCAATGCTGACAATGTTACAATGTGATATAAGCTGCGAAACTCTTGCTACGTCCAGCGAGCTATTTATGTTCGCATTTAAGCATCGCTTTTTCCCTTGTAGCAGACAGCGTCTGTTATGGCCAGACCGCATATGGACAGCAGGGTGGACGGACACAGTCGCCAGAGCTGCAGAATGGATGTTCTGCGTCGGGATGTTCGGCCCAGCGGAAGCACGCAGCCTGTCCCACAAGCGACCCAGTCCCAAGCCCGGTCGCGGCGCCGGGCTGCGGCTACTCCGACTACTCCGACCAGCGCTGCGCCTCTACCCCTCGTCCCTGCGGCGGATGCGTTGAGCACGTCTGCTGTACCCCAGCAATACGACGGACGTAGAAACAGCACAGGTATGCAAGACCGTCGCGTGTGCTTACTGGTGGCGACAATGTGTTTCCGTGTAGCACGATTTAAAAACGGAGTACGTTTCACTTAGCAGTTTGATTGCAAGAGCGTTTGGCGAGCTTGGCCCAACTCCCCCTCTCTTGCTCTGTGGCCAAAAGCGGCATGTTGAGACTTGTCTGGTGCAGGATGCTGCGTGCCGAACACAGCCCTCTCACCACAGTCAGCCTGCCCCACCATACTGAGCACAGTTCTGTCGGTGTCTTAATATCAGTAGTGATTTTTATTTTTTTTTTACCACAATATCTCACCTCTTTTCCTGACTTCGTCATCTCTTCCTCTGTAGCCTCGATTGAACCCTCGTAGTATTTCTCTGTCGACGCCTCCGAAGCTGCTGATTGCTTGCCCCCTCCTGGTCCCTCCCCATTCTTTACTGTCCACCCTATTGCTGCCTGCCCTTCATTCCTGTCCACCAATGGCTGAATTCCATCTCAGGCTGCGCCGGCTTACAGTTACCCTGGCAACAAGCCAGAGCACCACCGCTCTCCCCATTTCCCCTGCTCTGTTAAGTCACCTCCTTCTAAGGATCAGCGGGTTCCTCCCTGCATCCATGTCTTTCCAGGGCTTGTGAAGTTATTTGTGCACCCCGTTCAAGTGAAGCAAGAATTTTTAAACAACCTGTCGTAATCACTGTTTTATAACGTATAATGTGTTTATTAGCAGTAGTGTAGGCAGCACTGGGATTAATCTCACTTTGTTCTGAGTGTGGCATTTATCCTTACAGTTTTGTGATATGTATGTTCGATTGCAAAGATTAATGCGTCCATGAAATTTTTTTACATTGCATGATGGAATTTTAACTGACATCCATCCACCAGTCATTCGGCGCCTAGTCAAATTAAAGAAGAGATTTATTTCACCTCAGAACACTGTCTGAACAACAAGCAAACAAACCAGGTGTTATTTACAGCGGAGTAACGTCCACTCACTGCGCCAACGATGCAAACTGTAAACGAATGCACTCCAGAGCTGTAAAGCAGATTAAGAGATTACATGCAAACTTCGGAGGAGAAACTAGAAGAGTGTTGGCGGCCCTGAGCCGCGATATGCCCTGTGTGCTGGCCCGGGTGGGGGT
>JAOXYF010000013.1:12573513-12643064 GCA_028565775.1 Sternarchorhynchus goeldii
GGTGGATCAGGCGGGGGTGGGGTGGGGAGCGGGACTTGGCAGAAGTTTGAGGGTTTGCTTTCGAGCGGGAGCATGTGACTTGCGGGTGGGGGGATGGGTGGCCGTCGGTGCTGGCAGGCAAATGCCATGTTAACAGGTTCCCGCTAGACATTCGGCCTGTTCATCACCACGAATCAGCCGTTGGTTCAGGTCAGCGAGCCAACTGAACAGTGCTGTAGGTTTCACGATGATTTAGGCCGCTGAAGGGTGAGGGGCAGCAGAGTGTGTGGGGGGCTGTACAGCAGTGGTGAATCAGCGCTGGTCTCTTCATAAACACTGACCCAGCTGTATTTCACATCCACCCTGCGCTTCACCCTTAACTACAGGCAGCTCAAGTATTTTAAAGTGACAGCAATATCAATGAACCGTAACCTATGTATGTCTGCCAAGATCTGGCCTAGAAATCAGAATCTTGCTGCTTGTTTTTTAAAAAACTACGAGATGACCTTCAGACGGTGATGGAATTTCTCCTGCCTCTGCTTCAGGAGCCGGGCAGGAGCGCTCCTGTTTAGGCGGGAGGCTGCAGCCGTTGCCGGACGTCCTCCCGGAGAGACACGCTGATCCCGTCGAGGAGCGACCCACGCCGGAGGAGCAAGCGGTGGCCCGTGTGGCCGTCCAGCTAAGGACCATAGGAGACGAGATGAATGCCGTTTATCTCCAGAGAAGGGTGAGGAGCATGTTTGTTTAGGGCTTACAATAGCCGCGCTGTGCCATATGCTCCAACTCTGGCCCGGGTTTTGTGCGACTGGGTGGTGCTGGGCGCGACCAGGCGCGTGTGTCTGTGCTGCTCTTTTAGAAAATGCTTAAAGTGTGTGAGTGTGTGTGTATGAGAGAGATAGAGAGAGATAGAGAAATAGATAGATAGAGAGAGAGAGAGAGAGAGAGAGAGAGAGAGAGAGAGAGAGAGAGAGAGAGAGAGACAGAGAGAGAGAGTCTGTAGCCTCCAGTGGCTTTTCTGGTAAATGGATCAATGCAATATTCACCATGGCTAGTGTTGTGACTGGAGTCAAGTTTCCAATTGTGGCTGAACCTGATGCCCTTCTCTCTCTGTCTCTTTCTCTCTCTGTGTCTCTCTCTCTCTCTCTGTGTCTCTCTCTCTGTGTCTCTCTCTCTCTCTCTCTGTGTCTCTCTCTCTCTCTCTCTGTCTCTCTCTCTGTTTCTCTCTCTCTCAGTCTCTCTCTCTCTCTCTGTTTCTCTCTCTCAGTCTCTCTCTCTCTCTCTGTTTCTCTCTCTCTCTCTCTCTCTCTGTTTCTCTCTCTCTCAGTCTCTCTCTCTCTCTGTTTCTCTCTCTCAGTCTCTCTCTCTCTCTCTGTTTCTCTCTCTCTCTCTCTCTCTCTCTGTTTCTCTCTCTCAGTCTCTCTCTCTCTCTCTCTCTGTCTTTACCTCTTCCTCATACTCTGTCTCTTGTTTTCTTTCCTTTCCCCTCCCATTCCCTCTCTCATGCTCATACTGTTTCCTCTCTCTCTCTCTCTCTCTCTCTCTCTCTCTCTCTCTCTCTCTCTCTCCCTCTCTCGAGCTCCCTGCTGTATCGCGTGAGGAGTCAGTCTGTGGAGTAGGCAGGGAGTAAACAGAGGCTAATCTCTCCCTCCCCCATGCAAAACCCACAGCCCCCTCCCCTCCCCTCCTCTCCTCTCCTCGCCTCAGACAAACACGCATGATGTCACCACACTCCTCCAGCCCCTGCCCACACAAGAAACACACACACGCACGCGCACACACTGTCAGATATTCACAAACACACTCTCGCTCACGCAACAACGCCCGGCCAGTGGACACGCTGACTGAAAAGCAGCTTTGCGATCACAGTTGAGTGCTCATCTTCCAGCTGCTTTGCTGTCCTTCGCGTCCACACCCACGCCCACACCCACGCCCCCCAACAGGCACCCCGGACGCGGCGCTCCAGAAGCGGCAGCAGCAGCTCTGGATGTGTTGTGCTGTGGCAGCTGTTGGCGAAGTCACACGCAACGTGGCTGTAAGCCCCTCGCACATCTATGGCAGCGGGAGGTGCTTTTAATGGAGAACGGGTGTCGTTTACTCTGGAACAAGCACAGGAATCGCAGGAACTTGAGTTGTGTGTGTGTGTTTATGTGTGTGTGTGTGTGTGTGTGTGGGTGTGGGCAAGCAAGTACCCTTCCACTACAGGCATGTGAGCCTCCCCTGTCTGTTTGCTCCTATTGCTCATTTACTTCTCACTTGTCTCATGACTCTCCGACACCATCATTCAGAGTCAAAAGTTCAAAACCTACTTGCCTTATGTGACCAGTTCAAAGGGGAAAAAAACTAATACAGGGCTTGAGTCATCATTATGTCAAAACACACATGATCTATAGATAGTGTATGTACAATGTACAGTATGTTTTATCATACAGGCAAAATACAGGCCCAATTCCAGATCCTTCTGTATGGTATAAACTCCAGAGACAGTATAAAAAGCTGTGTAGATCTGAAGCCATTAACAATAGTGTAAAAAAAGCTCTTCAACAGCATCATGACGGCAGGCTGCCAGAAGTATTTAGTTGATCTCTATGAGTTTATCCACATCGAGGCAGTTCATCGCTTCACCTCACGAATAACATTTGCAAGAACTTTAGTGTAAGCACGAGGGGCGTGGTCGCTTGGCTTGGGTTGGAGGAGAGAGGTGGCTGGTGGTTGCGGTCCGGGGCACGTCCTCAGCTGCCACGCCGCCGGTCACGTGACCCCTTGCGCTGGCGTGTGCGTTCCTCCACACAGTCCTGCTCTGCCTGCACATGTACGTCGGTGGGTTTGGGGGTGGGGTGGGGTGTGTGCTCTGCACGGCCGTTTACTTTGTCAGCCTTCGGCCCCCTGCTGTTCCACCGTGCCCCTCCTCACTTCCCTCGCTGGAGAGTGGAGTTATTTTTAGAGCGTGACTCAGAGCAGCTGTCGAATGCCGCCTCTACAGACTGCTCTGTAGACGCTGTGCGTCCGGGACAGGCTTACAAACCCGCGCACATGCACAAAGCCGTTGCTTCTGATAGCATTAAAAGTTGTGAATGTTTGTAGCTGCTGTGGGAGTGCAAACTGCAGCAGATTTTTTTGAGACGCTTATCCTGCTATGTTTGTGTTTACCGACGCAATTTCTACCCCTTTGTTTCAGAACGAGGGCGCACAGTGGCAGAACTGGAGAGGAGTGTACCGTGGCCTGGTGGCCTTCCTCGCTGACACCATCAGCACCCTCTACCAGCATGGGCTCAGATGAAAGGGAGGAGGGTGGGGGTCCAGGAGGCCACCACAGGGGGGCGCTGGCGTTCCCCAGCACAGTCACCAAGCGAACTGCACTGGGGCTCAGGACCATGTCTGCAGGACCAGAATGCACTGGGGCTTTGTCCTTTTTGTTTGTTTGTTTGTTTGTTTGTTTGTGTTGTGTCTCACATCGTGCATGTGCATATGTAGGCCGTTTCTTTTTCCGCCTCTTTCGGGAGTTTTCATGTAGCATGTGACTGAATCTGGCGTCCAGGTGGGAGGGGCGTGTGGTAGGAGAAGAACCTGTGCCTCTTTGGATCTTTAAACTGTGAAGCACAATCGCTCAGTGGCAGCATCCACAGAATTGCTGACATTGGTCCAAAGGCTTGGATACTCAAAGGACGACGGGTCAACAACACCTGCGTCTGACGGCGGCCGCTTCACCAGGCTGATCGTGCGGATCGCGTGGTTTCCATCCGTTGCTCTGTTGCCGTGGTACATCCAAGGACACTTCCGATTCGCTCTGGACAACTTACCCAGGGCTCATTCTCACGTCTCTTCAGGTGTGAGGTGCCAGCCGTGCCTCAGGTACCACGCCAAAAAATCTGAGTATACAAGCCTTTAGGTAGAAGTCGTTAGAGGGTCGGGTTGTGTTTTAATTCCTCAGGCACTGAAATGCTGTATCTGATATGGGAGATGCTCTTAGCTGCCTTACAGGGCAATACTGCTGCACTGTCAGTTGGGGTGGGGTGGGGTGGGGTGGGGGGTGACACATGGGGTGCAGCCCCAGACACCACTCAAGGGAACAGGGTCGTACCAAACGACGGGGGGAAGCCAGCGGGAAGAAAAGATATTTCAAACACCACCTCTGAAACCAGCGTGGCGGCCGTGCCTTAACGCCACCCTTCAGAAAGTGCTTGACACACCTGGGGGTTTAATCACTGAACAGTGTGCAGGGTGGGGGTGGGGTGGGGTCAAAGGTCAGTGCCTCCAAGCTCCCACATGTGTCTACCACTTTAGAACACGAAATTCACCACTCATTTCAAAGATTGGTCGCCTCCAATGGAGGAACTGGAGCTGGAAAACATTGTGGGTGGGTCAGACCACAGGTTTTCCACATGGCTGGGCAGCAGTGTTAATATTTGTAACAAAAGTATGTAAATATTTTTTTGGCATAAAATGGCAACAGGTGAGAGATGGAAGGAACTGGCCATCCTCGTTCTGATGTATTGTGTATATTTTGATGAAACCTTAAAAGTACTTAACAGTTCCTTTTTTGTAGTTGATCAAAAGCAGGTTTGTTTTCTTGAACCCTTTGGACCAATGCTGGGAGGTAATGAATTCATTTGATATTTTGCTGTTCACCAAAATATCTAGATTTGGATGTACTTTTTTTTTTAACAAGAGTTAAACAAGTTTAGGCAGTGAGCATTCCCTTTACAAATACACGATATGTCATTGTCTGAGAAGTGAGGTGTAAGCTGTTTATTTTGTATTTCATTGGTCCTTAGTAATGAATATAGGGTAAAATTAAATATTTGGTTTAATGTTAACAAATGTTTGTTATTTTCATGAATTGTTAGCACGTGACCCACTCCCCCTCAATCGGATCAGGCAGTGAGTGAGAATGGAGATATAGTTTTCTTTTTCGGGAGCCATACTGTATATTTTCTGTATTATCAGTTTCACAATATAATCTGTAACCGTTATCCTCAGCAGAACTACAAATAACAAGGAAAATGCACCATGAACAAATGCATGGTGTTCTGCAGTAACACCATGTTTGCTCATGACTTTGGTGCACAAATACAATTCTACTAAATGGCAGAAACTGAGCCAGACTGTCCATACTTGAAGAGCGGCATTGGCGGTTTCCATATGTAGTGCTCACCACTGGTTCCCGATGGTGGTCTTTAGGGCCTTCTGCGGCACTTCTACTGTGTTGCCATAGGTCCTTTATGGACATCAAAGGTGCATCTGACAAAAGGTTTTCTTCAAAAAGCTTCCCTCACAAACCACTTTTTACAGTCTCTGGGTAAACTGTGTAAAAAAAAATTTAAAAAAGGGAGAGAAAACTCTTTTTTTTTTTTTTGTCTTTTTATGTGGGTACTGTATCTCCAAGCATTATGGAGTATGAGGTCTTCTCGTGACTGCCTATCTCATGACTTCCTGTGTAAAGCTGTGGTGGCCACTCTGTGGTTTCTTGTGGATAGGTGTGTTCTCTGCTGCACTCCCTCCCTGAGGGGAAAGACCTTAAGTGTACTGTGAACATCACACTACTCTCAAGATCCAGTCATCCTCGATTTCTAGCGTTGTACATTTGCCGTTTGGACTCTTTTCTATGTGAATTTTTTTCTATATGAATTTTGGTATGTTTTTTTTCCTTTTGTCTTTTTAAAATAAATATAATTCTCAAAGTATTTATGAATAAGTTGATTCATTTTAAAACTGACTTTAAATAGACAATAACCTAGTATTTTACTAACACTTTAGTCTGTTACATTTCTTTAATCTAGGACTATAATAAAACCTGTATTAGTGAAACCTGAAAGAGTCCTCCCTAAGGATATGAGCACTTGCACAATCTTAAACAATGTGACAATATGCTATCTCATTCGTGTGAAAGAAAAATATTGCTCATGTGACAAACATTACCCAATCAAGGCTTTACTACACTTGTAGAACCGGTTCTTCAGTGGCATGTACAGAAATAGTAGTGGGGATTTTTATGCCCTCATTTCCTCATTCTAGCCTATCACTGCTACCGGCTCAGCGCCATTCAGTTCAAGTGTAATAACCACATTATATAATTTCATGTCAACATGCTGACAGAGAGAGACAGCTCCAAGTTCAAGAGTAAGAAGTGCTAACACAACATCTGGACAAAGTGTCCAGTTTGAAATCAGCATGTATTTATTACCAAGCTTCTGCAGGAGGAGGACCAATCATAGGTCACATTTCTTTGAGTTTGGGGGTCAACGGCAGTGTTTTGACTGGTCATTGCACTGGTTTGAGCTACTAAACCCAGTTAAAAATTAACACTTAAAGGGAGTAGGTGCATCTACTGGCAGGGGGGCCCTTCAGGACTAAGATGAAGAAAACTCTTTAATTAAAACTGAGACTTATTGCTGTTACAAAGAGCTGTTCATAGCCATCATGTATTTACATGACAAGGTGCTAGACTAAATATCTTAAATTAGATTGCCATGAACTCACTTTCACCCATCAGGGAGACATTGCCTAAGTGGCACTGACCCACAGCGCCAGTCTGACCTGCCTAACCAGTCCTTTAAAAGTTGGAACATCAGCTGACGGTCTTAACTTTGCCCGACACACGAATCATGTTTACTTAATTTGCTCAATACGCATATGTGCAGTGCAACGATCAGTAATTCAGATATTAACAATTTACCCTGATTGTATTTAAATAACTTGCAACCAAGTCTACACCTGCACCAGCATACTAAACCTGGCAGATGACGTATGGAATTTCAGCGAGCCTGACTGGAGGAGCAGGACTCGCTAAGCTAAGGGGAAAAAAAACTTCCCAATCAAAACACTAATTGTTTCTCTTATGCCTGTGAGTCATCACACGTTCACTGCCAATCTGCGTCACTGCATTCACCTCAGTGAAGGTCATAAATGAGTTATGCAACCACTAATGGTCTTCTTGATACAAACAATGAACTCATCTCCCTTAGGCGTTTACCCCTTTTTCCCCATTGGCTACCTAGTGACTTGTTGTTGTGCCATTGAGAAACTATCCCTCGTGTAATAAGCTTGATTCTGTGAGTGTAAGTGCGTATGTATGTATGTATGTGTGTATGTATCCATCCTTCTTAAATCAAATGAATTTCATGGGCAGGAATGGACAAATGGAGCATCATACCATGCTTTGAACCTACATCACACACTCACAAATATTTCTTTGATCTTTTTTAATTACAAAATGTAAAATCACAAAATTTGCCATGTAACTCGTTGACTGTCACAACTGTGAGCAGAAAAAGAATGTGTATGGTTTGTGTGTATATAAACACACACACACACACACACACACACACAAAAAAAAACAATTCTGACAAGCTGCCTGGCCTCTTCTTGCCATCAAAGCTTTGCTTACTGCTTCAAATGTTTCATAGTTCAATGACAGCCAGAATTTTTGCTTCTTTGCAACACTTAAAAAGACTCCGTTTCCCATGGTACTTTGAGGGTCTGCATTTCAAACGCCCGTCTCTTGGTTTGGTCTGCGGTCACTTGGTTCCGATGTAATCCACCACCCCGCTGCCTTTGAGGCCATCAAAGAAGAAGAAGTTCCTGTGTGGGGCATCTCTCTGGGACAACGCCTTAAAAAACAAACAAACAAACAAACAAAAAAACAGCTGACACAACAAAGCACAGAGCACCCATCAGGACCAGCGTAACCCAGCTGCCACGTTGAACTGGCCGATGTTGCACTGGCCGAAGGGGCTGAAGCGTCTGGGCCCTTTAGTGCTGGTGGCTGGTGGTGCGTGAGGGACAGAGAAGCACAGGACACTGTGTACGAGTTTCAGCACGTTTCATCATGCAAAGACACGGCGAGACGGCCTGGCCGCTCTCCACCACCATGCAGGTCTGCGGCCTGTCCAGAGCCCAGTGAAGCCATGCAGTTCGCTTCCACCAGCCTCCCACCAACCACTCCAGCATGCCCGAGTCTGGGCGATGAGGTCACTCACCATTAGAAGGCTGGACCTATTGAACATTACACTAGGCTGATACAACGCTCTACCTGCACCCTGTGTAAACATGGCTGACACCCATCTTCTCCACAATCTCAAACATGACCACCGTGCACCCAATTACCTGTGCATAGTTTACTTACTAGGTGCAGCTCCTAGCACTATTTTCATTCCTGGGTGGACTTTGTGCCAAGATTTCAAACAGTCGGAGTTGGATTTCATCAGTGACCGGAACGTTACCTCTTCGATTCTGGCATTTAAAATGTGTCAGCAACTAAAAGGTTTGGATATATCCCAGATTCCAACGGAGAGGGCAGATGCCATATGGTTCAGACGGACCCTTATCAAAAAAGCCACTTTCATCTTATGAATGTTCCTTTGTATAGAGGCAAAGAATTTTGCGGCCCACATTATGGTGAACGGTTCTGTTAATGAAAATGGACAAAGAGCAAAAAAAAAAACAAAACACACCCCCCCCCCCCCCCCCCACAGAAACGTTTGTCAACACACATTCCTATTCATCCCCAGATCCCTGCACCAATGCTGTATGGACAGCATGATATGTTTTAGATCTGCTCATGCAATGATGAAATAAACAAACAAATAGATAAATAAATAAACATTGTTATATATTTTGTAAAGATTAAAACTGGGTATAGTTGCTCATTTCTGAAACGTCTGATGTGATTTTTCTTGTGGTAAAAAAAAAACTATGAAGAGAAAAATGAAATTACAATAAATAAATAACCAACTGCAAAAATAAAACTTTTGATTTCTAGAAATTTCACTTATTGTTTCGTCATCCCTCTCGTAGCCTTCAGTACACCATGCTAAAACAAGAGCTTCTCATAATGAAAGTCCACACCATTACGCTGTACGTAAAAGTGGGTCACACAGGTGAAGTTGTGGAGTCTTACTTTGACGATCTCCTGCCCAAGCACTCCACCCACCACTGCGCACACTGGAGCCATCTCCGAGAAGCAGTTACTGTAAACACAAAGCGTGCAGTGCAGGGCTGTTAGCACTGGGAACGGCAGCACGTACGGGACCCGCTATGGGGATGGTGCTGGTGAGGACCTGACGAAGCTGTCGGGCAGTAGCTCCACATTCACGCCCATGGTCTCCAGGAGGTCGTCGCGGATCTGCAGGAGCAGGCGGGAGTCCTCGGCGTAGCTGCCTGGGTGAGGGTCGCAACCTTTGTCCGTGCGGAATTTCAGAAGCACTGTTGGATAAGGAAGGAAGGACAGGGGGTTTTGCAGGGAAGGACACTGTAACAGGCACAGACTGGGGGATACAGATTAGTGATACATTTGATGACTTTTGAGATATTTTAAAAACACGTTAGCAAACACTACTACTGAGTGTCTGGTTCACCCACTCACCACACTCCAGGAACTAGGGCTTATTACATCCCCACCAATCACAAAGACAGCCACAAACTGAACCACACTCTTTATTCAACTTCCGGCGACGCTGTGAGTGGCAACCTTTCCAGTAGCTGTGTGTTTTGTGTACCATTTTTACACTTTTGCATATATTAAAGTATCTACCTATCTATATATCTTAAAAAAAATAATAAAATAAAGCTAAACTTCTTTCGGGATCAATAAAGTATCTGTCTGCCTGTCTATCTATCTCACATCAAGGAAGCATTACATATACATACGCATATATGTATATATATATTTATTATGTACCCTGTACACACATCCACAAAGGACCTGTCTGAAAAGTCTCCTTGCCCAGAAAACCTTGTGCAGTAGTCTGAAGTTATTACTTCTTCTGGTATTTATATCAAACAAGTGTGCATGTTCTTCCATCACAAGCTGTTGCTTTACATTTTTCATTCAGAGCGAGCAAACCTGGTGTGTGAGTAAAGAGAACTAAACACTGTACAAAACATTTACGGTTCAGTTCTCCTACACTGTGGAAACTACATCAAACACTGTTCAGTGCATGAGGTTTAGGAAAGATTCAGGTTATGACACAGAATCTGTCTCAATACCCCCTCACCCCACCCGGCCGAATCAGCCGACATAACTTCAGCTAAACCAGCCAGATGGGACGGAGGAAACAACTCTTCCTCAAAAGCTACCCAGGCATCACATGCCATTTATAAGCTCTCTAGTGTCAGCGGCGCTTCAGCACACAAATAGGACGTGTTTTTCTTTCCACTGCTTCATGACTGCTTGCGCAGGAGGAGCTGGTGGAGCATCTGAAGCGCTTTCTGCCGAACGATGCCCTTTTCTGGCAGGGTGGAGGCAGCGTGTTTTTTCGGGTTCGAAGTCACCGCACATGACTGACCATGGCCAGCCTGTGATGGAAAAAGAGATGTCCTCTACGGGGACACCAGATAAGCTTGTATAAAAAGACTCATTAGAGAAAATGGCTGACGCTCGCCAGTGGAACATGCTCATTGTAACCCAACACTAAACAGGATTTCGATGTTTTCTATAATTAGACAAAGAGAGTAAACATGAGAGAGAGAGAGAGAGAGAGAGAAAGAGAAAGGAGAGAAAAGCTTCTTGTCTCAGTTTCTGTGCCAAACCATCAGCTTGTCATAGTGCATCAGTGACGTACAAACAACCCACAAATAAGCATATTAGGTTGTGCAAAACACAGTCATGCGATCACAACCCCTAGTCACTACTAATTAACTGCACTAGCATGGCGTGAGTGGGTGTGTTTGTGAGTGTGACGGGCACTGAATTCTCCGCTTTGAACTGGACCCGTGAGATGCTGGGAACTGCATCAAACGAGTAGGAGGGACTATACTGCTTCTCCTGATTATGCTTTGCATTGTACAGCTTTCATTGAAACCCCCGAAACGGTCAGGTTTCATGCATGGACGGACGCCACGAGGGTCCTGTACTCTGCCCCCGGACCAGGACGTGACCCGTGCCCTGCTGCGGGGGCAGGACGACGGGTTCTGCAGGGTAACGGGGCCGCCGGCGTTGGGTACCGTGCAGCAAGAAGTAATCTGACGGCGTGCGCTTCAGGCTGGCCTTGGCCTCCTCACTTGTCCAGTCCACCTCCAGGGCCTCTTTGAGGGAACAGAAACTGGTCGTCTTTGCACAAAAGACAACAGGAGGAGGAAGTGAGAATGAAAAACGATGAGGTTCAATGAGCAACAGGTGATGACCAAGGTGAATGTTCCAAACGTACCTTCTTCACCATGGTGGTTTCGCTGGGGTCTGTTTTGGGTTTCTTCACTTTGGGTCCATCATTAGCCTCTTCAGACGATTTCACTATCTTTGCTTTCTCTCTGAGGAAAGAGGGGGAGGTGGAGAGGCGGATAGTGAGAGAGAGAGAGAGAGAGAGAGAGAGAGAGAGAGAGAGAGAGAGAGAGAGAGACATCAGTACCATTATACCACATGAGGAAGCACACGTTTGAAAGCAGCAGGAAGTTACATACTCTACAAAATGATGCTCCGGGCCCAGGTCCGAGAACAGGTATCCATGGTAACCAAAGACGTCCCCACAGAAGACCTTGACATTTTTAGAAGAGCAAAGCTGGTCAACTCGCACCATCAGGTCTCTGGAGCAGCCTGTCAGACAGACCTAGGAACAAGAGTTATTACCAATTATAAATAGGTTATAACAACTTTCCAATTTACTTTTTCTCAATTTAGTTTTTTATTTACTCAAGTGTTTAAGGTGAAATTAGCCTCTCTATGATTTATACTAGCATTTAATGTGGAAGACAAATGTGACCTTTATAGAGAGTGACTGAGAAGATCTCTTAAGGTCACCTCTTGCTCTTTATCAGCTTCACAAGTTCACACTTCAGTTCAGGCTTTTTCTCACTGCATGTTAGCTAATGCGTCTCAAATCCTTATTCAAAACGCATCACGTGCTCCAACCCTGTCAAAGATAACTTATCTCTCTGAACCAGATGGAAAATAAACTACTATTCATGATACGATCCCCCTCCTGGTTAATACCTCCTTCGAACGGGGGGTCGGAACCCCAGTGTACTTTCCTGGGGATGAAGTACAAATATTTTAGAGTGAAGGGAGCACGTAATACTGCATATCTGACAAGAGGGCTTGGTCCACCATATCCAACACACCAACCCAGACACCTCCCACTCTGGGTGGGTGATAAGAATGTCCTAGCATGAAGCTGCACCTCTTTTATTTACTTTCTAGACACTGATATACAAAGTGCCATGGTGAGGACAGTGGGTGTTTCCTCCTCTGAGAGCACAGTGCAGCATATCGGTTGAGGCTGGAGGTTGTTTACAGTGGCACAATTGTTGTTTACTTCTCTAGCTAGGACACCCACGTGGCACTCATTAACTGATAAGCAATGAACGCTAAGGACGTTAAATTCGAGAGGTTCAAAAAACACAGTGGGAACGTTATGTAATCTAAAGCTGAGCATTGGTAATGGCTTTCAGAAACTACGAGCATGACCTGGAGGCAGTGAGGACGGGCGGTCACGTGACTTTCAGCCCACTGTCGTTAACACAGACCAAACAGGACAGGGGTGCTGGTAACAAAGGAAACCTGGGATCAGGGCCTTTAAAAAAAACAAGCACTTCCTCTCTCGCTGCACCATATCCCTATAATCAAACAGTGACATCTAGAGGAAATGTTAATAAATAAATAAAATGGAAAAAAAGGGGGGGGGGGAACGAAGCGCATTGAAATGACCTGTTCCACAACATGTCACATTTTTATGGGAGCTGAAATAATGATCTTACAAACTTACTGATGTAAAACCCCTTCGAGAAGCTTATAATTTAATCATAACCGGGCAAGGATAGAGAAAGATAGACTATTCCTCACACCATCCTCCCTGAATATATCAGGTTAATGAGCTGTCACTCTCCTTCTCTACTAACAGGCTCAACTGCTTTAATATATTGTGCTGCGGCCGTTGAAGACAGGTGGCCATTGAAGAAGCGAGACTGAATTCATCTACATAATGAACAACTTTCCCCTTGAGTAAAAGCTGCCCGTCACATGCAGACAGTGGGATATAGCAGACACCCCACAACCAATGCGCTCTCCTTCATTCTAGCCTGCCTCTCCTTATATGTGCATTTCGGAAAAAAATCAATGTGAGCAGATGAAAGCACGAAACTGTCGTTCGCTAGACACCCCAATCCTCCCCTCCCCCCGTCTCACACACACACACTGCACCTCTTTCCCGACTCAACTCTCACTGGTACTCCCACTGGGAGATTTCTGATGGCTTGCAAACACAGACAGGCTGGGAGGCAGCTCGCATGCACTTTGAACATTTACCGACTGATGATAAATTCACTCATAAACAAGAATGGGCCCCAAGTCCAGTTTTGGAACATAACAATGCCAATACACAAAAGAACGCGCAGTTTTTCTTGACCTGCAGCCATCCGTGCTTGAAAATGAAAAATGGAAATGCTCGTTCTTTCTATTTAAAATTGATGTCACAAAACATCGGTGATTCTCTCTCCTCAGTTATTAAACATTATCCCACTACCTCCTTTTACAACACATAACATCTTTAGCATTCATCGTTTCGTATTTGTTCGAATTTAGGCAAGAACACGTCTTGCAAATTGGAAATAATAGCGACGAAAACAAGTCATATCCAAACCACTATTACAAACGGCATCAACAATAACACGGCCTAGATATGCCATCTAGTGGTCATAAAGAAAACAACACGCACTAAAAGAAAAAGAAGAAAACCAAAGAGAAAAGGAAAAAAAGAGTCAAGAAAAAAGTATGGAGAAAAAAAAATTCTGTTTCCAAATATAGAGAAAAGGATTATTCAACAAAACAGGGATAAGGTCCCACTAAACCTGCGACAAACAATGCTGAAGACAAAAGCTTGGTTTTTATAAAGACAATTTGCAAAATATCTTTACTTGGCATTCTTCTACTTTTAATTGTTGACATTTTTAACCCAATTTCGTTCTGATTTAAAATAGTTGAAATGCACTTTTCAGCAGGCATTACTGATGACATGCTTGCTAAGATACCATTAGTTATTTGCTTTGATCACTCTGAATGCCTTTAATGATATTTAAGATGCAGGGCCAAAAACCTGCCATTAAATGCGATAAATGAATCTAGTCATTCATGTTGCATGCAGAATGTTTTATGTGGCCGTTGACTCAATGTACAAACGAACCCGAAGTACAGTACTCACCGCATCAAACTGAAGAAAGAAGTCGTCGGACTTGTTCTCCACTTGATCGGTATCTGCCTTTACTTCAACCATTGGGTTGAGGAACTGCGCCCGCTCCAGGGAAGCTTGAGCCCGATTCTGACCGTCGGCATCCACCGGGATTAGGAACTGAGCTCGCCGGGATTCCTCAGTGACCTGAATAACGTGGATATAACGGTTATTGCGGTTACAAAAGCTTCTTATTGCGGTTATGGACGCTTCTTAGCTGGAGTTGGGATTATTCTATTTAACTGTGCACGAGTAACAGATAAATTTTGAATGTTGTACCTGTTCATGGTCCAGGAGGGTAAGCCCTTTCACTCCGGCTAGAATGAGGTTCTTTGCCACTTCAGCACCAAGTCCTCGAAGTCCAACAAGAAGAACCCGTGACCCTCTCAGCCTTACGAAGACAGTCTACGTATTACTATTCATATGCACAGTGGACTTCCATGTTTTTGTTTTAATATGTGCATTATAAAATGATCAAATTATATATTATGTTCAATCTTAAATATAACGTAAGTGAAGCCACGTTTGTCATCTCTTAACTCAGTTAGCCTCCTATTAACAGTAGCTAGCTATGTAGACACTAGATCAATAGTTCACAGCTGAGCAATTGAATTAATTCCATATGGATTCTTATTGTAAACTACTGCAAATCTGAAAAACCGAGAAAAGCTTTAATAAATTAGTGAGCTAGCCAGTTAACCAGACTCTTAGCCAGCTAGCTAGTTCGGTTAGCTAACGTATGGTTAGCTAGGCTCCAACCTCTTTTGTGCGTCCAGACCCCAGAGCCGAATCTGCCGGTCATATTGAGCAGCTTCTTCTTCTGTGATAACATTGTCCTCCTTTTCAATCATATCAATCATTTCTAATTTTTTAATTATCCACAATATTACAGAAAATATGTAGCATTAACAAACTTCCTCAGATTTTGCCGACGTCCATTCAAAGCAAGAAAAGTCCCGCTTGGTCTAATTCAAGAAGGCGCATAATGATGACGTGTGATAAATAGCAGCTTTTGAAACGCCATGCCTATTGAGCATCTGCTCAAAATACCGCTTTAGATTAAGTTGATTAATTCGTTATCATTATGCACAGTACGTTATCATAACCGTTATCATTATGCACAGTACGCAAAGGCAAAAAATATCTGTGCACATCCACAATACAGTACCACAATCTGTTTGAGACAGGAGTGTGGGCAGTGAACAACAAAGGTCTTGTAATACTATCCCTGTGCAAGGAAAGCAAACAATGTTTACAAATAAAATTTTATATAACCATTAGAATATATAAAACGTGCCTGAAACCAGTGGTGATTGAAATGACATTTTTGTGGATGAAGTCATGGTAGTCAAAGAGCTGCAGGGCAGAAAAAGTGGGTTAGGGTCGGGTTGTGTGGTTAAAATGCCTCTTCAGTGTTGCATGGAACATGGGTGCAGGGCCCTTTGGGCCAGCAGAAGTGAGTGGTGGTCCCTATAATAGCAACCAGACAGTGGACTCCAGTTTACATGGCAATCGCACTCATCATCCCAGGAAATGTCTATGGCAGGGGATTGTAAAAGATAATCTGCGCGTTAGTGGAACCTAGGATCCAGGTTATGGAACAGTGGGCCAGATCTTTTCTCTGGCATAGAGAAAAGAGGGATTGTGGGAGTATGCAAACCCAGTCTACATGTGTTCTGTGGACTTGCCAAAAAGTGTGGGAGCTGAAGCAGGACTATGTGGGAGAACATGGGTTGCTGTTTCAGGTGGTCCAGTCTCCGAATGGAGGAGGAGCTGTGTCTGCATTGTTGGTGATAAGTCAGAGTTGTTAACTATTGGTGTTTGCTTGCAAAGCGTGTGTCTTGTCTCCCATCCTTTTCGTGGTTTTCATGGACAGTATAGTAAAGTGTTGCGATGCCACTGTGGAGTCCAGTACAGGTGTAATCTCTTAGCAGCATCTGTGGCTAATTTTGGTGGTTTAGGCATCTTATAATGATGTCCCTTGGTAGGTTCCTACTACAACTGTTTCAAGCAGGTCCCACTGGAAGGAGCCCCGGAGGCAGAGCTAAGACTTACTGAAGGGTCTGCTGGCCTGGCAGCTCTTGAGTCTCCTACAGGAGAGCTGTCATTTATCATAGGGAATAGAAAAGTCTGGGCTTTTTTCAACCTTCTATTGCCATGACCCTTACCAGAAAAACTGAATAAGATGAGATCTGATGAGAAGTTTTTTTTTTTGGTTCAGCTAAGACAGAGGCAAATAGGATCCTATTTGTATATTTCGAATAGGATTCTAATAATGATGAAATCCCACTGTCAGTACCTTTGAATACAACCAGGTGTTGTCCATGGAGATCTTAAAAAAAACCTAGTAATGTTTGATAACTCAGTAAGCCTGCAAATGTTTTATATCATAGCCTCCAAGAATATGCCAGCATGCAAAGTGCATAGTAATTGACAATAGTATTGACAAGTCAAGTAAATGTGTGAACTGTGAAAGATACAATGGATACAAAGTCACTGGTTTAATTCGTGCTTTCAAACATAGCTTTTTTGTAAATAGGAACAACAAAAGTCCAGAAAACTAAATTATTATTCATCAAGGATTTTTGTTTATTTGTTTTCCGTATTTTTGTTTGTTTGTTTGTGTTATCCGCTTACAACAGCAGATTCAAGAGAATGCACAGTAGTCCTGTCACAATGGCACATTTGTCTAGAATCCTTCTCCACCACCCAAACCTACCTGTTCTATCTGAGTGGCAGCCCTGGCAAGAAGAAAATGTACATAGATTAAAATGAAAGCGTGACCAATGAACCAGAAAATAAAACACAGTAATATCATCTAAATAATAACACATAATAATTTAATAAACAAATAAAAAATACTTGGAAAATTATATAAAAAATAAGCACTTAAATAATTATCTGAATAATTATCTTCACTACTTTATCGGTCCTTTCTTTTAGCCGTATTTAAAGCTACTCCGCTTTGAGTGTGTTTAATTTGCCTTCACTTCGTATGTCTATCGTCCTTTTCCGTGAGGACGTCACGTTCGTGTAACTCCACCCCTTCTCCTCGAAGAAGAATCGTCGCCATTTTGAGTGAATGAGTTTCATTTCACATCGCAACTGTAAGGACGGAGAGAACTTCAGGAACGTTTCAGCATGTTTCTCTTTTAAACTGTTAATGGGAATTAACTGCTATGAACTGAAACTCTTCCTAAAACCAATCAACAAGTAGATCAAAGTCAAGTAACGCATAAGCCAGTTGAATCCTGAGTCGATTTTTTTGCACTGAATGTAGTACGTTAGAGGAAATGGCTGTGGAAAGCATGACTGTCCATCCAAACTCCCCAACAACAGCCAACCACGAACACAACAGCCTTCTCACTGATGAAAGGTCGAGTAATATCATATTTCTATCCAACTATTTATTTATCCTTTGCTTTTTAAACACAAAAAGCATGGGTATTCTTTTGCTTTTTTTCTTTCAAAGGGATTAAAGTCGACTTTTTCTGGGAAACAAGGTAACGAACGCCATCTTGAAACGTTGCACAGCGCAATCTGGAAGGTCATACCCGAATCAGGGAAATATTCTGAATCTTATCAGAATTTAGAAATCCATTCATTGTTCGAAGCTCTTTCCATCATCGAAGGACTAAATGGCCAATATGCAAAGAACATTGATCATGTAATTCAGTCTTCCTCACAGTAAAGAACAAATGGACCAGAGTAAACGCCAGCTAGTTCATTCCACTATTAGCTAGCTGTAGTTATTAATCTAATTTAATTACTTTTTCTCAAAACGCAGTCTGCGTGTGGTTGGCGACGCTTACAATCAAGCAGAAATTAGTAACCAACTAGTTACTTTACAGGCGGTGATATGAAATTCCTCACCGTACAGTTAGCCACGTATGCTATCTTAAGCTACCGTCGTTTAGCCAGGGCCATGTTGGTGCAGCTAACGTTAGCTGATAAGTTGTCAAATGCAAAAAGTAACAAACAACTCAAATAATGCAAGTAGCCTGCTTGGTTGGCTAGCTTAAGCAGCTAGCTAGGCACCCCTCTTACGTGGCTAACATTAGCTAGCCTGTAGTTTTCTTGTTCGATCCGATACACTTCATTTAGTCAGACATTGATCTAGTTGTTAAACGTATTACCGATTATGGTGTTTTAGGTAAACACGAGGTACCCTCCGGTAAAGCCTAATCAGCCAAGTCGAATTTTATAATAGCATTTGGTCAACTTAAGCTAATGCTAAATTAAACGTTAGCATTTAACAATTAAGCTAACTAGTTAGCTTGCTAAGTAGCTAGCTTGGCTAGTTGACGAGTTGCGCACTATTTTTTCCCCGCTTGATGAGGCCTTAAAAAATATCGTTTTGCATCGGATTTATTGTCTTTTCAGCCATCAATATTCAGCTTTTAATACGACTATTTGCATAATAAGGTCATCGAAGGCAAGCAAAAAGCAACTTATTATAACTTTTATTAGCTGTATTAACTGGTTATCTGGTACATTTCACGGGCCAGCAAACAACTTCCCCCCCGTTCTGTCTTTATTTTTTTTAGAAACATTTTCACCCGACAATCTAGGAGTAGCTAGCTAGCGCTTTCTTTTTGCCCTTAGTGCTTCCTAGTAATGTAAATTAGATGCCCCTCTTTATGTAAATTGAACAAGAAGTTGCATTTAAATTCCATGTGCGTATTTCTTTGTGTGTATGTAGCTATATGGACATTTTTAGCTTTTATGGAGATTTTTTTTAATACTCCTATTAAGTTAGACTGTTTTGTCCAGTTTCAGAAGAAGCATGTATTTTCACAAACACCTTCTTGGTTCAGTGCTTTCCCAAAGTCTCAGAAGCATTCAAGGTCCTAAAAGTGAAGAAAAACACCAGTTTCCCAAAATCTTTCCACTGATTCCCAAATCTTGTAACTTTACACCCAGTGCATTATTTATCACCCCTTTACAGTAAACATCAAGTCCAAAGCAGTGGCTAAATGTTCAGTGCTAGTGCTTTTGAGTGGTAAAATGGAGCTATGAATGTTCAGCTCCTAGCATAGTAGAGGCCATAGTTTCTATATGGTTTCAACAGTCCTTGTCTGATTTGATGAGTTGCTTTTATTATTGCATGAGCATGTAAATTTCCAATATCAGAACACACCTCAAGTCTCTTTATTTGTATCTTTTTCTTTTTTTTCTTTTTTTTTGTCAGTGTGACCTTATTCCACAGCTGTCTTTCACTCAACTACATGATCAGAGAGTCTAGTTGTCAACTCATTAATTACTTTAGATGACAATGTTTTTGTTAAATGTGAATTTGTTAATATAGCTCGCAGCAGCTTCAACCCATATAATTGTAGAGAGTTTCAGTTCACTTTAGAAGCAAGTTTAGAGTTTGGCCAACTTGTCATAACATTTACTTTGAGTTACTGTAAAATTGAACACCAGTTATGCGAATTTGGAGTTCTGTTCATGACAGGCTCCATCCTGCCAGAGTAGGTGGACAGTGAGCACAGTACAGGGAGACAGCCTCACAGGCAAAGTTGGGCAATTATCGAAGATGTATGGATTTATATATTTGTAGCAGCAAAAGTTTAAATACCTTATCTTTTATGAATGAAGTTAAAGTACACAGAAGGCATGTTAAACTGAATATATGATTTATGAGTTTTTAAAAGTATCAGGTTTCAAATTTTAAGATTGGAGGTGTGTAAAATTTGCCCTCTTGGATGCAGTAACCTGAGTAATCTTTCCAGTGACGAGTGATCAGTAAGGTGATTGTGGTTAGTAGAAATGAAGTATTTGATAACTTATTTTGCTGGCTGTGCTACCTACCAAAGCAATTACTAAGGTGGTTATTTCCCCTGATATGGATATTAAAGAGTTCTGAAATAGCAGTTTACTGACATTAAATGATTGCTTACATGAACCATATTGAGCTACTAGTGCTTTTCAGTGAAAATCAGTTTTGTAATGAACCAATATTCACTCCCTGCACTGCCTGTATTGTTGTCTGACTGAATTCAGACGTTTCCTATAGGTATTTAGAACATTGGACACTCCCAGCTTGACATAACCTAACTGGCAGAAAGAATTTTTTTACAGCTTTTCTGGTTGAGCTTCTTGTTTCTGGCATCGGTAATCACAGCTCAGCCCTCATCAGACCAGTCTTTGTATATTGTTCAGTAAAGCCTTTAGCACCTTCCAGTTGGTCTGTGGAGAGAGACTACTTTGTGCCTCGCATTTACGATGTGGACAGGACCAGGGTTTATTAATGCATGAAGGCATTGCTCTAGGTTATATGGGCTGTGAGATAAATGGAGCTTTAGTAAACTGATGTCATACAACTATGTCGTAAATGTTTCACTTAGGGCAAATCCTTCCTGTACGCAGTTAAGTCAGTGCAGCCAATCATGATGTTCTGACAGAACTCCGAATATCCTGTTGGAGACATACAAATGACAGTATATGTTAAAGGTGACAAAATGGACCCTTAATCAGACCTTTAAACCAACTGGAACAAAACCAGTTTAATAAATCCATGACTATGGCAAGTGTTTACATGATTCAGGTATCTATTACTTCCTAGGGGTACAAGTAAATTTTAAATCTCTTTGATGCAGTTCTTATTTTCTACTTATAAGGACAATATTTCCTTAGGGAATATAAAGGAATTATAACGGTAATATAACGGTATAAAATAAGCCCTGATCTAGAAGTGGCATGTGTCTGTCTACCAGGCGGGAGGATGGAGAGCTGGAGGAGGGTGAGCTGGAGGATGATGGTGGTGAGGTGGAGGTGCCCAGTGCTGAGGGCCCAGAGCCAGAGGAGAAGCCCCGTCGCAGTAAAGAGCGTCACGGCAGTGACTCGGATGATGACAAGGGTCACCGGCGCAAGAGGAAAAGGCGGAGGGAGCGGGAGCGAGAAAAGGAGAAGCGAAGGTCCAAAAAGAGGCGCAAATCGAAACACAAGGTGAGCGCGTGCTCTTGCGGGCGCACCACCTGTCTGAGTCGGCCCAGGTTGCTGCTGAGTCTTATTCGTCGTGCGTTTGTGTGTGACAGCGCCATGCCTCGTCCAGCGACGATCATTCGGATTACAGTGATGACTCCGACTACAGTCCCAGTGAGAAGAGGAAGTATCGGGAATACAGCCCTCAGTACCCACCCTCAGTGAGTGACGCGCTTGGTTTCTCTACCGACAAAAACACCTTTTATGGTTTTTTATTCCCCTTGTTAAATCACCATAGGTAACGGAAACGATGGAGCCCCGCTATCCAGCTGGCTTGTGTATTAATCGTGATTATTGCGTTCCAGTCTCACGGAGGCTACCCCCCTCCTCCTTCTGGTCACGGGGGGCCCATGCCGAAGAAAGGCAACTACATGAAAATGGACAAGCAGGGTTATAGTGGCTATGATGAGTATGAAGAAGAGAACTACGAGGGCGAGGAGGACGAGGACATGGGTGAAGACGACTATGATGACTTCACCAAAGAGCTTAACCAGTACCGGAAGGCCAAAGAGGGCGGCGGTGGTGGTGGTGGTGGTGGGCCCCCAGGCGGCCAGCGTGGCAGAGGTATCTGTCTCACTGGATGGACATGAATCCCCTTTGCTTGCTTCCAGAGGAAGATTTCCTCTGGGTGAGGCGGCCGGTTATGAACGCTGACGGTTTTGGTGTAATCCTGTAGGTGGTAAAGGCCGAATGAAAAACCAGAGAGGCCGGGGAAGAGGAGGGATGAGGGGTCGTGGGGGTCGAGGAGGAAACAGAGGAAGAGGACGAGGCAAGATGGGGGGAGACAATGATGAAGGAGACAACATGTATGGAGATGAGATGGAGGTTAGTCCCAGCTTGAAAATAGCTGGTCGTTAATGTCTCGTGTGTTTACACATGACTGGTAATTTAGGCATAATGGTGTCCTCTGTTCTTTTCGTTTTAAGTGTTTGAGGTTTTTGAAATGTGCAATTGTTCTTCACAGTACTGTGATGACGACTACGACAACATGGTTGATGATGATTATGATGATTACTCAAAAGAACTTAACCAGTATAGGAAATCCAAGGACCGAGGGCGTGGTGAGCCTTAAACATGAAGTACCTAACAGTAATTTGCTGGATTAGTTCTAAAGAGTAACATTTGGTTTATTTTTTTTCGTAGGTGGTAAGGGTGGGCGGGGTCGTGGGCGGGGTAAAGGAGGGAGAGGCATGAACCGGGGCAGGGGGAGGAATCGAGGGAGGGGCCGCGGAGGAGACCCAGGCCATGATGAAGACAACAACGGAGATATGGACACAGCGGTAAGAACCTGAACCTGCCCGTTGCTCTCTAGAACAGACATGGCCAGCTTCAGCACTTACCTAACATAGCTGGTCCATTCAGTGATGTCTGTGGGAGCACTTACAGTTATGGTATTTAACAGACACAGTTATCCTGACTTACAACTGTTTGATTACCAGAGGGATTTTAGATTCAACGTGGAAACTGCACCAGGTGGCCCTATTTAAAAAAAAAAAAAGCTTTCCCAACTCTGTTTAGAGTTAGATAATGTTATCCCTGATTACTTGGCTTGAGTATGTTGTGTGATATCTGTAGACAGCAGGGTTATGGTGGTGTGTGGAGGTGAGAGCTACTGCTGTACTCCATTCACTGTACATAACGCCGAGTCCTGTGCGTCGTTTAGGATGGAGGTGGTGGCCAGAGGAAACATGACCAGGACAAACATGGTCAAGACAAGAAGGGCAAGGCCATCTGCAAGTACTACATTGAGGGCCGCTGTACCTGGGTAAGGGTTCAGATACTTATTTAAATGCAGTGGATTATTTGTTTGGACAGGATAGGTCGGTGTGCTGAATTACAACAAATTGCTTTAGTTTTTACTCCGGTTATTGTTGACTGTGTGATTGTCAGGGGGAGCACTGCAACTTCAGTCATGACATCGAACTGCCAAAGAAGAAGGAACTATGCAAGTTCTACATTACTGGCTTCTGTGCTCGGGCTGAGAACTGCCCCTACATGCATGATATCCTGTTAGTTGTTTTACAGCTGTGTGAACTAACCAGCCATCATCGGTTGTACCATTTGGTAACAGACTAACCAAGAACACCTTACTGCTTAAAAGAAACCAAAAAATGTTGTCGTATGTAAGCTCTGGTTCTGGGCTCAGTACCTCTGCCTTAAAGTACTGCAGAATATTCCTTGACTCAAACGCACGGGATTTCCCATGCAAGCTGTTCCACACTACAGGCAACTGTGTGAATGGAGATGACTGTATGTTCTCCCATGAACCTCTGACAGACGACACAAAAGAGCTACTGGATAAGGTGAGCTGCTGTCTCTGACGGAGAATGTGTGTTGCCCTTGTTTTCTTGTCACCCTCTTCCCAAGCTGACGGATTTGCCGTTTTCTCAGATGCTGGCTGAGGACGCAGAGGCTGGTGCCGAGGACGAGAAGGAAGTGGAGGAGCTGAAAAAGCAAGGCATCAATCCCCTTCCCAAACCCCCGCCTGGGGTCGGCCTTCTCCCCACACCCCCGAGGCCTGGCCCTGCTGATTCCTCCGCCCCCATGGACTTTGGCATGACCGGGCCCCCGCCACCGGGCAACATGCCCCCTAACGGTCCTATGTGTCCTGGCTCTGGACCTGTACCAGGACCTGGAAGCGGACCCTGCCCTGGACCCCCTGCACCTTGCCCAGACGGAGGATCTTTCCAGGGATCACCAAACCCTAACGGTCCACCTCCACAAGTCCTAGGTCCGCCACCTCCCTGTGGTGGCAACACAGGGAAGAAGATCCCGTCCCTGTTTGAGATTGTGGTGAAACCCACAGGACAGCTAGCACAAAAGCTGGGGGTCAGGTGGGTGCTTTTTCCTTTCTTATAACAGCTGTTCAGTTGCACGTTTTTCGTTTACAACCTATAAATAAATGGTTTGTAAATTCCTGCTGGTCGATACTTTTTAGAAATGGCTTGCCCTTGTATTACTTTGCAGATGTCCAAACACAGGCGCTGCCGCAGCAGGCACTGCAGGACCCCAGGGCCCCACTCCAGGACCTCCTGGTACACCTCGCTTCCCTGGTCCAGTGCCACCTGGACACATGGGGCCCAACGGGCCTCATGAAATGGCACCCATGGGTTCACCGAACATGAATCAAGGTCCCGCAGTAATGATGCAGAACTTTGGCCCAGGAGAAGGGCCCCCAAACCCAGCCATGATGCCCCCTGGCAGTGGCCCTGGTCGCAGTTTTTATGATAATTTCTATCAGCAGCAGCAAACCATGGGAAAGGAAGGGGGCGGTGGAGAGGGTGAGCGTACATGTTTTTGCTTATTTCCATCTGACTTTGTATTTCTAAGTATTACGTGGTGCAAATTGGGATGTTTAGTTAATGAGTTGAAGTGCATACGTTTAGTATTTGATGTTGACTTTGTGCCTCTGGCCTTAGGTGATGGCTACATGGGAGCTGGTGGAAACTTCAGTGACCAGTCCTCAGGGAACCAGAGCTCTGGGAACATGGAGGGCCCAGCCAATGGAGGCTCGGCGAACCAGTCCGGAATAACGGTCCCAGACTTCCTGCCTCCAGCACAGCGTGTGCTTTTTATGAGGATTCAACAGAAGCAGCAGGAAGAGGAGGAGAGGGCTAGGAGACTTGCTGAAGGAGGCACCGAGAGGGATAATGAAGGTAAAGCCAACCACATGCCACCACCCATGCTCACCCATAGCAGTCACAAAAAAACACCTTATGTCAAACCAGCACCGATATACTAAGGATAGAAAAGAAAGTACATAGTGGTACATACTGCCCAAAGGATGTGCTGGTTTCTGTTCATACAAATCACATCACATTTCATTAAAGGTTTGACCCCTTAAGCCTGTTTCAGTAAAACTGGAGTCTGCACTCATATTTAATGTGAACTTGGACTCTGCTAATTTAAGTAAATTAAGATGCCTTTCACTACACTTCAAAGACTGCAGCTTTTCAACGTCTTTGTAATAATACAGTTGAGAAGTAAAATAACTAATCTGTTCACAGATGTTCTTTTGTTCTTGAGCAGGAAACGGCTCAAACACCCAGTGCTTTTGCATGACCTTGCGCATAACCTCTCAAATCTGAAAACAACCTTCATTGTTTCCACAATCTCAAGAAAAGCCTGTTTAGTGCCCTGCCAATAGATGGCGCAGTTAGTGATGTTTACCATTCAAACAGGGTTTATCCTTTAGCTCAGTTGCCACACGTGTGGTGTTCCAGCAGCTTTCCAGTGTAATATTTGATTTGCTTTAATATGGTTAAGAATCTTAAAGAATTTCATAAGCGGTGCGTAGAAGAAAGGCAGGAAAGAGCGTGCAGCTCCTCTGGTCTCTCTGGACTGTAGATTTGCCTGTGTATTAGACGAACTGCCTTAAATAAGAGCTGATATCTGATTCCTACTGAGTGCCCTGTTGTCTCTTTTGTATTCCAGGCGATTCGGCAAATTGGTATTCAAGCGAAGATGAAGACGGTGGTGGCAGTGTCACATCGATTCTGAAAACCTTACGTCAGCAGAGCCAAACCCAGGGGCCCTCGAAGCCCGAGGGTGCCCCCAGCGACCCTCGTCTCCAGAAGGCTCAGCCAGTTGCTGCGCCCAGCAGGCCTGCAGACCCCAGGCTGGCACGGGACCCTCGCCTGTCCCGCGCCCCGGACTCCTCTCAGACCGCGGAGCACAACCCCTCTTCGTCGCCGTCTCCCTCCGCTCCGGCCGATCCACGCCTCGCCCGGCAGGCCGCCGCGGCCAAGCCCGAGCCTCCCCTCGTGTATAAACCCCCACCTCTGGTCCCTGCTACCGCCGAGGAAGAGGAGGGTGAGAGGATGCTGAGGGACAAACCTGTGCCCATCCCCCTGGATCCGCTGATGGGCATGGCCTTGCGCGACCCACGCTCCCAGCTCCAACAGTTCAGCCACATCAAGAAAGACGTAGTGCTGAGCAAGCCTTCTTTTGCCAAGGTGGTGCTGTGGAGTCCTGAAGACCTCATCCCTGTCCCGATCCCCAAGCAGGACTTCCTCCCTCTACCTCCTGGCATCCCTCCGGTCTCCACCATGGACCTACGGCTATCGCGTGCCCAGCAGCAGATCCACACGGCCATGCCCGCGCCCATGCCAGCCTCGGCCCCGCCGGCCGAGCCCGCTGGCCAGTCCTCCTCCTCCTCCCTCCCAGATTTTGAGCTGCTCTCTCGCATCCTCAAGACTGTTAACGCCACCTCGTCTGGCCCCGCCCAGTGCACGACAGCGCCGGCTCCTCCCACGTCTGCCACCCCTGAGAAACCTGTAGACCCCCGCATGGCCCGCAAGGCCGTTGCCGACCCCCGCCTTCAGCCGCAGAAGTCTGCCCTCAAACAGCCCTCAGAACCCCCGGCCTTGCCCGTGTCGGCACCGTCATCCGGCCCCTCTGCTCCGACCACGCCTACACCCACGATCGCGCCGTACGACCCCCGTCTGCTGTCAGCGGGCGGGGCGGGGCGGGGAGTGGGCGGAGGCAGCGCCGGTGCCAGCAGCAGTGTCCTGAGCGGCATCAGCCTGTACGACCCGCGCACTCAGGGATCGGACAAATCCGAAAGCTCCGAGCCCGCTGCCCCAGCCAGCGAGCCCAAACCCGCGGACGGCGCGCTCGCCTCGGCCAAACCCAAGGCCAAGGAGCCCCTGTTCGTCCGCAAGTCCGCCCTGGACCAGCCCGAACCGGACAAGGGCGGCGGCGATCAAACCACCGACCGCTACAACAGCTACAACCGGCCTCGACCCAAGCCCTCGCCCTCCCCCGGTGTAGGCGCTCCCGGAGCTCCGGCGGCCGGGGGGCCCTCCCAAACCCCCCAGGGCGGCTCTGTGACCGCCGAGCAGCCAGCGGGAGTCCACAACCTGCCCGTGTCCACGCTCTTCAGTGTGGTGAAGCAGGCCAGCAAGCCCAGCGGCACGGGCAGCCCGTTTGGTGGCAGCAGCCCGGCGCAGCCGGACGCAGCCGAGCAGGACAGTGCTTCGCTCAAGGACGTTTTCAAAGGCTTCGACCCAACCGCCTCACCCTTCTGTCAGTGAACTCAGACCTGGAGCCGTAAGACTTTCAGGAGCGTTCGGCCTTGGCGATGCCCTGCGTTCAAGGAGAGTCCCGCTGCCACACCCCATACCATGTCACAGTATTCACAGAGACATTTCTAAAGACTAAGGGTTTGGGCTGGAAGGAAATACAATGAGGATATATGGTGGGTGGGTGGGGGGTGGGGAAAGCTATAAAAATATGTCTATTTTAAAACCAAATGAGAAAACGTTTAAGATGTATTCATTTTAAAGTCTTCTCAAAGTGTAAGAATAAATGTGGGCTTTCAAAAGATGTGTTTTCATTAGTCTGTGGCCTGCTGTCGGCAGGCTCTGGTTTAGTGATCTAGTTGGAAGATGCCCCATACACACTGCCATTGAGCTCTGCCTGCCCTTCTCTGTGATGAACCCCAACGTTTATCATGTGAGGGATGTTCTCAGAGGGCAGGAAGCTTGTCTTTAGGTAGCGGTCACGGGGTCACGGGTAGGCTGGTATCCCCGGCCCCTCCAAACAGCTCTACAGCAGGACGAATCCATGGGAGTATGCACTGCCGCTTCTCTGCTTTCACTGGACGATGTTAGCAACGTTGTGTTCCTGCATTTTGTCCTGTCGGAGATTTAAAGTCTTTTAAACTGTTTTAGCTCTATCTAATGGTCTGTGCTCAGTTCAGTTGAGGCCCTCCTTTTGTTTTCTTGGGTTTTTTTCTTTTTTAAAGTCTGTTAACGGGTGCCTCCCTCGTACTTGGGGTGCTTATCTCCAACTCCGAATAACAAAAACTGTATAACTGAAAACCCCTCTGTTATGTGTTTGTCACATGTGAAATTTTAATTTATTTTTTATACTTATGAGAACTCTGCTTTTTCTTTGTCCACGTTGTAGTAGAATTAAATCATTCTATATACATATTTGTACAGTATATAAATATTTTTTTCCCCCCACCTGCAGTGTAAATGGACTTTGAGATATGCAGCAGCTGAAAGGCGAGAGAAGATTATGTAATGCTTTTGTGTCTCAGTAAAGGAACTGTTCTTCCCATCTTGGAACATGCGATTTTTCATGAGGACTACATAAGCAAATCAACTTTTTTTTTGTTTGTGTTTTGTTTAGGTTTGTCCTTGGGGGGAGGGGGCGGGGACAGGGGCGGGGACTGCTTTGTATATTGAAAAGTGTCCATATTTGACAAGAGGTAACATTTTGTAACCATTCAGTGTAGGTAAGGTTGTGAAGTATTTAATAAAGCCAGCATCAGATTGAACTTCATGAAGGCCTGAAACTCGATTGCATGTGATTTAGTACAGCTATGAATTCAGTGATCTGATGGTGTCCTCTTCATTTTAATATTTCACTTGAACACGAGTCATTTCCTGGTTTCCTGTCCATGCACTCTCCCATCCGGTTCTCCCACACATCACTCTGTTAGTCTGTCACAAATTCCCAACAGTACTCTGCATTAGGACCAATCACAATGTCAGATCTAACTTTAAAACATTCTTCAACAAATCAAGTTTTACTAGCATTGACTCATTTGCTAAGAGAAAAGAAGTTTGAATTGCTTCTTGAATGAGATGGCATCATAGTTCAAGCCACTTTCCACTAGACAGGTCAAACCAAACCATCTGGTGAGCCTAAATTTCATCATAGCCAAAACCACCTTTCCATAGTTATAAAAGCTATCAAGTTCAACCATTGTTATAAAAACCAAAGTACGTAGTTCTGAGTTTCTTTTGCATGCAATGTACATTAAACACTAATGTATTCAGAACCTTTCCACACTCTGTACCACTTTATATATTTGCCTGTTCCAGATTTTCATGAGGGAGCTATAATTTTAAGCAGAGGGGAATTTGCCTGGAATAAAAAAAAATGGCTAAATTTGTTTTATGAGTATATAAAGTGTTTTTCCTTTGTTCAAAACTTGTAATTGTCTAGCATGTAAGACATTTTTTCCAGTACTGGGCTTTTTTTTTTTTTGCTTCAGTCAGTTTTGTCTCTTCATTCCTGGTTTATAGCTGGAGAAGAGCCTTTGCAAGGTTTCTCTGGTATTTATTTTTACCCATAATCCTCTTAAGGCAACGTTACATGGAGGGAAGGCTTGAGTATATATAGCATTCTTGATCTCCTTACAGTTGAACTGGGTCAGTCAGAGGTGTCCCCTTTACTTACAGTGGTGGTTCTTCAAAAACTTGCTGTTTTTTTTACCCCCTTGGATGGAACTACAGGAAGTCCCTACCATTTGTCTCTGGATTTGCTGGGTTTTAATAATAATTACAATGTCTAGGTGCTCAGCCATACAGGCTGTTATTAATGACAAACCACAATCTTGTCTGTGCAAGATTCGCTGTAGTTATTTTGTGCTTAGTGGTAGAACTGGTGTTTGTTGACTGGTATTCAATTTTGAAACACTTTTATAGAGCCAAAATTGTTCTAATGTTCCAGATGGATTTTGGATAGTCTGGATGATTTTATAGACTGTACAGTTGTTTATGACGGTTTGAAAGTTTGATGAAAGTCTATGCAATGCAGTAGGGTTATGTGACCACACAAAAAAAATATACAGCATGCTACATGTATATGCTTTTGTGCTAATGGTATTCATCAGTCTCTTGTCATGTGGAGTGGAAGGAAGAACCTTCCCTGACCTACTTCTAAGACTTCTAAACATAATTTTGACCAAAAATTACCTTTTTTGGGTGTAATGATCAGGTAAGTTTGGGAGTTTACTATAACCATGTCTCCGGCTAGTTTTCTGAACCCAAACTTTGAGACCAGTCACAGTAAAAGTTACTTTCAAAGAAAGGGTCTCCCATGAACGGTGAAATGTAATCAGAAGCTCTGCATTGTCTGTGTCTGCTAATGCAGTCCTGTTTGCACGTCTTGCCAAATGTCTTTAGCTGTCCTGTTTTTGCATCCTGTGCAGCTTCCACTCTGACCTCTTCGAGTAGTTCCACCCTCTACGCTGTTCTCCCTCCTCCTTCCTGAGAAGATGCCTGTCTACAGCAGGCGGTAGAAAAGAGACTTGGTGTCTGTTCAGAAAACTTGAAAACAAAACTATGGCTTCGTGTGGTGGAAATGCAGTAACACCAGTACATGCTGAACTGGGTCACTAAGCAGAGCCTTAATGCCACAAGCTGACAAACAAGTGGGGACAAATGCACAAAAATAGCTATATGTAATGTAATGTTATGGTTGAAAATGGCTGAAAAGAATGCAGCGCAGACTGTGCTATGTATAAAGATTCTCCAACATCGCAAATTGAAAGAAGATTTTAGAGATTTCAGTATCTTGATCGGCACCACACTTGTTCAGTCTTTCATTGGATGGATATCCAACACCAAGGTTGTGGTGGGAAATTAAGATATTGTGTACAACAATTTGGGGAGGAGAACCTTCTGTTATACCCTTCTCATATTTTGCAGAAAAGTACTTGCATGTTAGCCAGCCTTCTGTAACAATGCTGCATAAGATATTAGTTCTTACATGACACTTTAAACGGTGTCCTTTTTTCCCACAATAAGTCTCTCTATATGGGCTCAACCCCCCCCACCAACCCAGTGGTCTTCTGGGAACTGTCTGGGTTAAATGGGCCATGAGTTCTCGTAGTTTCTTTTCCTGTTCAGCTGTGGCTTTTCCCAGGTCTTCATTCGTTATACTACTACTGTGTTACTTTAGCCACGCGCTCATGGAGCAAAGCTGCCTCTCTGGCCGTTTATTAGCCATAGTGTTGTGATCTGTCAGGAGACTAGATTTAATATACCCTTGTGTTAATCTGCCCTGCTCATTGTGTTGTTCTACTTTTGTGTGTTTTGTGCCCATATCCAGCACCTGCTGTTTCATCATGCTAGATGAGTGAGACCACTGTAAGTAGATAAGTATGAATATGTATGGAATAAGTATGCCGTCAGAAAATTAGGTAGAGCAATAGTGTCACTCAATATAATACATGAACAATTTACCCCCTTCATCCAACTACTGTATGCTGTAATGGAAAAAGCCAAAACAAAATGATTTACAGATTTTATTTTCCACCTCAGGCTGGTGTGTCACCACTACAATCAGCTGGGTGTGAGCCTTGTGTGTGGAGAAGCCCAGGCCTAATGTGGACCACATTGTCCTGCTCATTGAGTTCCCAGAATTCCTCCTGGTGAAGTCACTCTCCTTTTGCCTGGTCAGTTGTCTTACTGAGTATATCCAGTTCAATTTTCTGTGCGTAGTGCACGTCAATGCAGGCAAAAGAACAAAAGCCCCTTCTGAGAGATTTACAACCCGGCAGTGGCGGGTGCTGGCGAGCAGTGCGGGGCACACACGCAACGCGCCAGGGACGACCAGCGCCTGAACCCCGTTCTGGGAAGCCTCAGCTCTCAGATCTGACCTTCAGATTCTGGCAGAACAGGAAATGAGTACGGCTTAGCTGCTGTCAAAAAAGCAAGTGAGAAAGAATCTCCCTTTGTCTCGAATTTAGTGGGTTATGATGTTATACCATGTTGAATCTTAAAAGAATGTTTAACACTATTTTACAACTTTATAAAAGGCTGTAGTGGACTGTAACCCTGATTAAAACATGTTTTAGGCTGCTCTCTGTTCAACACCTGATTGATATGCAATATCCTTTCGTGTATAGCTCCAAGGAGAGAAGGATATGTAAGACGGCAAATAGATATAAACAAATCATCAAATAGATATAAACAAAAACTTCATTCAGTTTTTTTTACGGTGATGTTTTATAATCATTTGTAGAGTCAAGGGAGTCCGAGTAGCTTAGACTCAGTCTTGTTTCCCTCTTATATGTCCTAATTTTCTTTCTTGGCACCTTAAGTCAAGAGTACACGTTTGCACTTTCTTGAACTCATAATTCCCCGTCGTTTACCACAAGGGTTCTTTATCTCCCACTGTGTCCCACAACATGCTGGGTTTTTTTGCTCACAGCTTGTCTAGATGGTTTCATAATTCTGTCTTAAACACAAATCAACATATTCTGCGTCATGCTAATAGACCACGTTTTTGATTAGACTATGAATATCTTCTATAAATGAAAATGCACATCTAAGATGCACATTCGCTGGATAGACCTACAGCAGAGTAAAGCGGCCTGCCCAATTAGTTATAACCACAATGCCGTATCAGCAACGGAAAAAAACAAGCAAGCACTTGTCATGATACGAGTGAGCAGTCTGAAATTAAACTAATTGGCGACAGGATTCAGTGCCAACATACTCTAGACAGAGTGCTTCTCGTAAAGGCAAGTCTATGACATCGCCGCGGAGTCTGCTGAGTTTGTGTAGGCTACAACGCATATAAGGTTCCGTCACTCCACCCCCAAGCGTGTCTAGATTACAGCCTCCAAGTTTTCTTCATTCACAGCACTCGCCCTTCCCTGTCGCGCTGCTGCTTGTCTGACGTCTCAGTGCAGTTAAGCTGTTTACCTGCCCTGCGGACGACGGGCACACTTATACGACTGGAAGCGTGGACTAGACTGAAATAAAGCAACAAATATCAATAAAGGCAAGTACCGATATATAAATATACTTTATTTTAAAACTTTATATATATATATGTGTGAAACTGTTCTCTTCAAATATAACATGCGGATATTTGCCCCAAAATACTGCTTATTATTCGATTAAAAACCGCTAGCCTAATGTTTTCAGGAATAGATCTCTATGGCAGTATAATTTTAACTTCTAAACTGTAACTGTAATTGTTATATAATTGCCGAGTTGTGATTTAACTCAGACTGTTAAATTCGGAAAGTGCTTAATGAGAACCTATAGTTATACACATACCATGTTAACGAATCGCTCGTAAATGATCATTATTAGTTATAAAAAATTACGTTTCATCATAGCACGGGTGAGGGTGTGTTTGTTGAATCACAGGATGGTACCAAATAGTTAACTGTGAAAATCCGGGAATTGGAAGTTCTCAGGAACTAACTGCGTTCACCTATTACATAAAAGATGTGTGCTGGTGTAACATAGAACAAACTGAACGAACCGCTCTGTTCTGAAGGTCACAAGGACGATAATCCCTTTAAAAATCAATATAAAAGCACTTTTTCCTATATCCCAAATTTCGATATTAGATATGTATTTGTATATATTAAAAACAAGCCAACACTATGCCAGTGCATGTTTGATGCACAGCATTATTATTCCTGGTTCTTCCTACAGTTTTTCATTTAATTTTCTCTTCGGAAATATTTTTCCAGGGTTACATGTGGAATCAGCCGCAGCAACATGTGCACACTCAGATAGCGAAAACATATGGCCCGCACAGAGAAACAAAGATAAAACGTAACCGCGAGTTTTAACGCATGGTGTGCTGGAGACGAGAGTACTCCAAAAGACATTCACAGTTTACCAGCGACCTTGGGGTGTGTCTGGCCTTCTTGGTCGCCACAAATTGCACTCTTCTCTTTTTTTGGCTTCCAGTACAGTGTTTTTCCACAGCCAAATGCGGCGCTGGGCAAAGGAGACAGGAACACAGTGGAGCAGTAATTTATCAGCCTGGTTGTGTTGTCGCGTATTTGTTAGGACAGCCTGATTACTCACATTCTTCATTCAGCTATTTCCTGACAATTTGGTTTTCGAGCTCTTTCCACTGTACTTTTAACAGCAGCGTGGCGTAAACAGTGGTACTTTTAATACTGGGATTGTATGCCTCTGCAAAGCGTTACAAAGAAAGTTTATAAACTAACATCATACAGGACGTCAGTAAGCAGATGGAGTCAGGGGTGGAGCCTGTTATGGTAGACAGTGAGCAGTAGCATACCTCTACCTCCTGCATTTCACCTCTGTTACACGTTAATTAATGTAACAGGAGTATTGTGTATTTATTCTGGATCATTGCTCATGTCTGGAACAAGAGGGAAAGGCTCCATTGTATAATAATGTTAAAAGATTACAGAACAGGCTATTTAAATAAACGATAATAGAAAATCTTTAGTACAGTAGTGGAGTACAGGTGTGGTACAGGAACATGTTTGAGGAACATTGTCACTTAACCAGGTTGAGAAACTCACTCTTATTTGTTTAAGTCATTCACATGGTTTTATCTAAACTCTGTCAAATATCCTGTTTCATTGAAACAGTGAATACACATTAATAAGACTTTCACCACCTTAACGTCTAAATTAAATATTACATGTAAGAGTATCTCTCTCTTTATTACTGTCCCTCAAAGGCCAGTGATAACAGGACTTAGTGGTTATACCCATCAGATCATTTGGACAAACAAGCACTTTGCTAGTATTGCTTTCCAAAGCCAAAGGGTATGTGTAAAATATTCACAGATATATTTGGCAGCTTATAAGTTGCTGTAAAAATCCAAAAGCTTTATTTGGCTTTCAGATGTACTTCTCATTAAAGGAATGTTCTGGTGTTTCTTTTTTTTCTATGATTCATAAAAATCCTTTTAAAATAATATTTCTGCATCACTTTTCCAACATAACTGTTCAGAAGGTAAATACAATCTGTACTTTCTCTGTGCTCCATAGGCCTGAGGAACAGCTACTCAGAAGTTCCTGATCCGAAGCAAATCTTGGGCATAGAGGCTGCCGGAAGATTCAGCTTCTTGTAGCATCAAAAATACAAAGGAAAGATAAAAAAGTGGAAGTATCTGTCTCTCTACTCTTATCAGAGTTCTGTACTGCATCATTACACTGGGCTCTAGAATGATATAAAGTCTTATGAGGTTTTTGACCAACAGGGGTAAAGAGAAACTGCAGAATTCAATATACTTATTTCTCAGTTTGTTTAAAGAGGGCTAACTAAGGATTGGCCAATGCCAGAAAAAGGAGTAAACTGCTTTTAGCTTGCTGACCTCACAGCTTCATAATCGCAGCACCCACTTGCCTGTATAACCCTGTTTTCTGGGAAGCAGGATGCCAGCCAAAACACCCATGTATTTAAAACCATCCACACCAAAGAGGGGCAAAAAATTAAAACTGAGGGACATGTTGACTGGAGACATGATCAGTCCTCCACTGGGAGACCTGCAGCACCAAGCCCACGTCGGTCCCGAAGGGGAGGGCGACATGTTCGGGGACGTCGGCTTCCTGCGAGGCAAACTGGATGTGCTGCCTTCCCATGCCCGCCCACCGCATTCCATATCCAACTCAGCAGACCGTCGCCTGGACGACGTTTATGACACAAACGCTAAAGCCCTAGACCACGGTTACGGCTCCCACGGTAATTCATGTCACACATCTTTCCTCAAAAGCACAATCTCCATGCCTTCCTTCCTTACTCCAGAGAAGGCTCCTCCTAAGCCACCCCGTCTACACTTAGGGGAAGACTCCTCCCCTGGGATACAGCAGAAGAGGCAGCATTCCCTATCCACCAGCAAAGAAGGGGTGGCGGGTTACAGGGAGCCCTGCCGGGACCTCTCCCTGCCTGCCTCCATCCCTGTCCTGAGATACCTTGCGCCCTCCATGGGCTCCTTCTCTGAGCCCTCCTCCGATGACTCCACGTCGGATTGCGGTGGCCCGCCAGAGCCAGTCCGAGGACTCAGCCTGGACTCCGACGCAGGCCTGAGCAATGAGGACCTGCGGAGTGAGTTCAGTGAGTCCCCCACCCTCTCCCCAGAGCACTGCCCAGCACATCCTTCCGCGTTGTCATGCTCAGGGTCCCTCGCCACTCTGGATCTGGACCTGGGGCCATCCATCCTCGAGGACGTTCTGGGAATCATGGACCGTTACAAGAGCACAGAGGAGCGGGGAGAGCTGTGAGCTGAACGAAGGCCTTTAACTGCAAGCTTTACATTAGAGCTTCACATTATGGGCAATGTATCAAAAATGAAGGGATGAATCCTTGTGGTTACTGTGGTTGTGTAGACCACATAGTGGTGTGTAGACCAAAGAAATGGTTGTTTGTTAGATCATGTGAATGACATGTTTCTTTAAAACACCAACAATGTCTGGAATGGTTGGAATGTCTAAGATTGTTTGGACAACAGAATTTACAAAAGGATTTTAAGAGAAGGCTTAATTGCAAAATGCAGCATTCTATTACTATTATATCACTAAAAAGACCGATATTGTGATAGCAATAGACAAATAACATAATATGCAGCCCTACTCTACATTTCAGAGGAAGATAAATTATCTTAAACAGGTGATTTCTCTTTTCAATAAACCATAGAGAGAATTACATGCCACTGATAATAAACAAAGAAGTATGTACTGTGTTCTGTTACAACTCATTGGATCGTCTGATTCAGATTCTTAAACAGCCTTTATTTTACTTGATTTCTACATTTACTTTGTTACATTTGAAATATAAACATGTATAGTAAAGATACTGAGATTTTGGCTCCCTTACATAGATTGTGATTCGGAGGTGCACAATCTTAAAAAATTAGACAAAACGACAGAAATGGCATTCTGTGGTCTTGTTTGTTACTTAAAAATCAGTGTTTATCAGTATTACTAATATTCCATGTCTGTATTCATAGGTTATAAATTCAAAGAAAAGATCATTATTACAGAAGGCTTTTATGAGTAATATATCACATTGCATTGCGTTATTGATGTGTTATCATAATGAGATATGAAATAATCGTGATGACCGTGTAAATAAAATAATATAAACTGTTGCTGTGCTTTTTAGTCTCTAATGAAACAACGATATTAAATCATAGTAATTTTGCATCGATCTGCGTTTAATTCAATTTAAGGTTGCACATGAATGGCACATAAAATCAGCAACTTCCAAGCATTGTATTCTGTATCTGAAAAGATAGCATGCAAAACACGTTAAATTATTTATCTATAGTAGTTGGGACGTTAGTTTGGTTTATTCAATTTTTTCATCCACACTCCACAACCTCCCCGTGCTGATTCTACGTCTATGATTGATTACTTGAGTCTGGGTTTGCTGTGTTTGCGGGTTGTACTTAAGGCAAATTTTATATGGGAATATAGACTATCCAATCAAATGATCAGTTTACAATGGACCAGCCAATCATAGTCGCCAAAGCGCATTTACACTTTTTAGACGCGACAACGTGCTGCTAAACAGAGTAGCTAGCTAGTTAGCTTACATGGCAGTAAGGTAAAGGAATTACCGACTAGGTGTCATTTTAGCATTATACCCAACCACTATCAATTTGCAACAAATACTAAAAAGGAGCTGGCACGGTACTAAAGGTTAACGTTTGGCCACCAGTAAAAATGAAGTGAGTAATGCTAACGTTTGCTATTGTTGTCTAAGTCCTAGTAATGTTTGCTAGTTAGCTATCGTTTATTAGCTAACCAGTTCAGATGTCATGCAAACATAGGTGTCATCATAAATTACATTGAATATACTGCGTATGTTCTTGCATTTAGCGATGAATTAAACGCGGCAGTATTTTAAATGATCTTCTCGTGTAGGCTGAACATCGAGGGGTTGTTGGTGTATTTCCCCTATGACTACATTTACCCGGAGCAGTACTCTTACATGCTTGAGCTCAAGAGGACTCTGGATGCTAAGGTATATTAAGGGGGTCGTATCGTTTCGTCATAACCCTAGGATAACTACCGCTTCAAGTTACGCTGCACGTCTTTTTCCCAGGGTCATGGAGTCCTGGAGATGCCTTCAGGTACTGGGAAGACCATCTCGCTCCTGTCACTGATCGTTGCTTATCAGAAGGTGAAAACCTGTGTTATATCGTGAATATTTGTGAATAACGATTTGCCCGGAAACGAGCCATTTGAATGATACATGCCAAGTAAGCAAGTGAACTGGCCAAAGCAAAATGTTTCTTTGCGTCCTCTATGGCGTGCAGGCTTATCCTCTCGAGGTCACCAAGTTGATCTACTGCTCCCGAACTGTGCCTGAAATAGAAAAGGTGTGTAGTCTTTCTGTAAACAATGTAAATGTCATGGAGTTCCTGTTTGTTCTTGCAGTGCTTCTTCTTTGTGAAGGTTAATTCAGTTTTGACGGCTTTTCCTTCTTCCTTAGGTAGTAGAGGAACTGAGGAAACTGATGGACTTCTATACCAAGGAAACAGGAGAGAAAAACAACTTCCTTGCACTAGCTTTGTCTTCAAGAAAAAACTTGTGCATTCACCCTGAAGTAGGTGTTCCCTTGCTACTCCCTGCAAGTGTGAGGCGAAAGTTTAATAGCATAAGTAGCAGTTTAGTCTCTCACCTTTTTTTTTTTTTTTTTTTTTTTACTTCAATCAATATTTAAATGTTTAATAAATCAATGTCTTTTTTTGCTTAAAAATCTACTCATTTAGTTCAGTGAAGTTTAATTGTTGAATTATTGATGTCCCAGGGAAGACCGATCCCAGGGAAACTCACCTCAGTATTCTTGTTTCCAGGTTAGCTCCCTGCGCTTTGGGAAAGAGGTGGACGGAAAATGTCACAGTCTGACAGCATCGTATATTCGAGCTCAGCGTCACAGTAACCCGAGCCAACCTGTCTGCCGCTTCTATGAGGTACGCAGTGAAAAATGGAAAAAAAAAACATTTAAGCATCAATATCTACGTGCTATTTTGTAAAATAATTTTGTTGCTTGTTTTAATTTATGAATGTCTAATTGTGTTTGGCCAGGAGTTTGATGCAGTGGGCAGGCAGGTGCCCATTCCCCCTGGCATTTACAATCTAGATGACCTGAAAGAGTTTGGCCGTAGGAGAGGCTGGTGCCCCTATTACTTGGCTCGCTACTCCGTATGTATTTTAACAGGAAGCTATGACCTTATCAAAGAGAACAGTTTAATTCAGTGTGTTTGTATATTACTTAAGAGCATGTAGCAATTTTGTATTTGAGTATTATTTCATCTTTAAAATACATTTCAAGGTGAAGGCAAAACCCATTTATTGTTGCTCTTTCTCCTGTTTTATGCAGATTATCCATGCTAACATAGTTGTTTACAGCTACCATTACCTCTTAGACCCCAAAATTGCAGACCTGGTTTCCAAAGAGCTTGCAAAGAAATCTGTTGTTGTATTTGATGAAGCGCACAACATTGGTAAGAATCACATAAGCGGTTCTTCTGATCAGTTTGAGTAATGCCGGATATTCTATTAAATGCAACCTTGTCTGCCCAGATAATGTGTGCATTGACTCGATGAGTGTTAACATCACCAGGAGGACACTGGACCGCAGCCAGACCAATATTGACACCCTGCATAATACCATTCAGAGGTGAACAGTGGTTTTACACACATCTGTGTAAATAATTAAACTGAAAGTATACAGATCAACATTAAGTGCAGCAAGGTATTGTAGGCACACACTTATGTTTTTATGCCAGTACCTCATTTGCCTTAGTGAGGACCGTGTTTAACAGGGATTGTTATCTGGTCTTTTCTTCTGCTGAAGGATTAAGGAAACGGATGCTGTTAAACTCCAAGAAGAGTACAGCAGATTAGTGGAGGGGCTGAAGGAGGCCAACGTAGCCCGCGAAACTGACGTCTACATGTCCAATCCTGTCCTGCCAGACGCGGTGCTCCAAGGTCTGTCGATTGCCGTTTCGCAAAATCAGTTCTCAGCGCTTATGTATGAAGTGGACGTACCGAGAGGCCAGCCCTCCCCTACAACCCTGCTGTGTCTCTTTCGTTGCGGGCTCCACCCCTGCAGAGGCGGTCCCAGGCAGCATCCGTACTGCGGAACACTTCGTCGGCTTCATGAAGCGCTTCCTGGAGTACCTGAAGGCTCGTCTGCGTGTGCACCACGTCGTGCAGGAGAGCTCCCCCCAGTTCCTTAAAGATATCTTCGAGAAGGTGTGCATTGACCGTAAGCCCCTCAGGTAAGGCTGGACGCTGGCCCACACATCCCGTTTGAGGCGTCTGTGTTATGCAAATAACTGCATCATCTCAAATGATTTTCTCTTTGCTGAACTACATTTATAAGAAATGGGGAGGAAGTATGGCGTTTTACATTTTAGTGATGTTTAAATGAACTGATAATTGCCTGGGATCAGTCATTTTTGTGTAAAGGTTTGATCTTATGTTTGAGTGCAGCACTGTTATATCTCTATAGATTCTGTGCAGAGAGGCTACGTTCATTACTCAGGACCCTGGAGATTTCAGACATCGCCGATTTCTCTGCCATTACTCTGATCTCACATTTTGCCACCCTGGTCAGCACCTACAGCAAGGGTACAGGAGCTGCTCTGTCTTCTGATTTCACTACCAGCACGTTGTTTAGGAAGTTTAAGGTGCTTTCGATGTAAAAACAAATGATTATCTTCTTTTTCAGGCTTCACTATCATCATTGAACCCTTTGAAGACAGAACACCAACAATTGCCAATCCTGTTTTGCACTTTAGGTAGGTTTGAATGACTGCCACAGCTTCAGGTTCTAAAAATGGCGACAGAAACGAACAGTGAAGAGTTGGCTTCATAACTTGAATCATCTGTTCTAAGGGATGCTATATGAATCTTTTGAATCTTTCACTCAGTAATTGCTATTCAGAGCCAGAAACCCTCTCTCTAGTTGCACACCAAGACAGATCAGTCACTTTTTTTTTAGTGTTCATTTTCTCTGATGTCGGTTCATGTATGTTTTCTACAGCTGTATGGACCCCTCTATTGCCATCAAGCCGGTGTTCGAGAGGTTCCAGTCAGTCGTTATTACCTCAGGGGTAATTATTACCTCAAACTGCCTTACCACCCTCTCTCAGTTCCCCTGCTTCAAACATTTGATTATTAGATTAAATGCAGCTTGTTCGCTAATCTGAGACCATAATCTCATGCCATCTGTGCTGGGCACGCTTTACTTTCTCCAAAGTAAGCAAGCAAGCAGAAGACAATTTAATCCAGGTGGATGTAACTGTTCTCACAGACCTGGTCTATCTATACCAGTGCTGACCTACTCTTCTATGACCATGACAATTAATAATCTGTCATTATCAGATTAAAACATAAAAATCTACAGAAAATCTCTGGTATGTGTCCGCTGGGTTCGTGTTATGTTATGTTTTATTGTTACTCTCTTTAGACTCTCTCTCCATTGGACATCTATCCCAGAATCCTCGATTTCCACCCCGTCACCATGGCTTCCTTTACCATGACCCTCGCACGCACCTGCCTTTGCCCTCTTGTGAGTGTCCTGTGAAACATTTTGTTTGGAAGATACTTTGCATCAGACTCTTGTCAAAAGAAGGTTGAAAAAAATCCTATAAGTGAGTATTAGACAATAATCTGTTTGAACATTTCTCAGATTGTCGGGCGGGGAAATGACCAAGTGGCAATGAGCTCCAAGTTTGAGACCAGAGAAGATTTTGGTGAGCATCTTCTTTTTGAATAAGGGTGCCCAGATGCTGTTTTACTTGGATGAACTAAACTGTCCAGGGCTGTAAATCTGTAAGACTGAAGTGAGACTGAGCAGCCCTGGTTTATGCTTTAATGGGAGTGTGAAGAGATGCATTAATTCACTGTAACCCACAGCTGTCATTCGCAACTATGGGAACCTGCTTCTGGAAATGTCTGCCATTGTACCTGATGGAATTGTGGCATTTTTCACAAGCTACGTTTACATGGAAAACATTGTAGCTTCTTGGTATGAGCAGGTATGATAAGAAAAACAGACCATTCTTACAATTAAACACACATTCTATAATTTGTTAGAGAGCAGAGAAAATTCAGTAGTTAAGGTTTAAGAACTTTCTGGCTTTGTCTTTCTGCAGGGGATTCTGGAAAACATCCAAAGGAACAAGCTCATCTTCATCGAGACACAAGATGCAGCAGAGACCAGCATGGCTCTGGAGAAGTATCAGGAGGTCGGTCTCTTAAGTGCTGCTGCCACTCTGTTATTTACCTAGAGATAGAGTTTAAAATACTTTATCTAATGACTTTTGATTCTGACGTAATGGTCCAGGCCTGTGAAAATGGCAGAGGTGCCATCTTGCTGTCTGTGGCCAGAGGAAAAGTGTCTGAAGGGATTGATTTCGGTGAGTATTCAAAGTTCCACAACTGTCTGCTAACTATATGAACTCTTGCCATTTGGCTGATGTGAGAAACAGTTGACGACTGTTTGAATCGCGAATCTGATTTAGAAGACCCTCACCTAAACACATTCTTACCTCTGACTAACCCTCCAGTTCATCACTTTGGGCGAGCTGTGATTATGTTTGGAGTGCCCTATGTGTACACCCAGAGCCGAATACTCAAGGTCTGTGGAGTCGTTTTACATTGCGTCCTTCTGTGTTGAACTACCATCAAATGGCTGCACCGTCACCGACTGCTTCTCTTCCGTTTCTGTCCCCCCGTCAGGCCCGGCTGGAGTATCTCCGAGACCAGTTTCAGATTCGCGAGAATGACTTCCTGACCTTTGACGCCATGCGCCATGCAGCCCAGTGCGTGGGCAGGGCCATCCGCGGCAAGACCGACTATGGTCTCATGATCTTCGCTGACAAGGTGAGTCTGTCCTCTTATCGCTCGAAGATTTGTCAACTCGAGGCTCCACGTGTTGCATTGCTTCCCCAACCTCGGTCCATTCCACCAGCGATACGCCCGGGCAGACAAGCGAGGGAAGCTGCCTCGCTGGATCCAGGAGCACATCACAGACGGCAGCCTCAACCTGACCATCGATGAAACCTTGCAGCTGGCCAAGCACTTTCTGCGGCAGATGGCCCAGCCATTCAGGCGGGTAAGGCCAGAACCCCACTGTTCTCCAGCACCTGTGAGGCAGCACAGACCTCAGGTCGCCTAAATAAAACGCCACCATCCGGCAAATTAAGTCATCGGTGGCCCGTCGGGTATCTGCTGAGAGGGTGTGTGGAGAGCATGCAGTGTGTGGTCAGTAATAATTATCCTACAGACTAGACCCGACTGTTGAAATTGCACTCTCTCATGTTTCACTCTGCTGTTTGGTTCCTCCCTCTTGCCGTGTATTGCAGGAGGACCAGCTGGGACTGTCTCTGCTGACCCTGGAACAGCTCCAGTCAGAGGATATGCTGCAGAAGATCTCTCAGATCGCTCAGCAGGCCTAGTGCTCACATTGGAGCATGGAACATACGGCTCATGTTTTAAGCCAAGTCACCTGTATATATATTTTTATAAAAGCTTTGATATTTTCATGTACCAAAGGCAGGAATAAATCATGGTCATTTCTACAAATCCACTGTATGTTCATGATTGCAGTATTCAAACAGTGAAAGGTGGAACACTGTATACAAACGACTATTTCTATGACTTCCATACACAGGACCCTTCCACATGTTAATCTGAAAGGGTGTAGATCATAGAACTGATTGGTTTTAGTCACCCAGGCTGTGATGCGTCTCACCCACAGTACTGTGACAGTTTCATTTGGTTGCTCTGTTTTACTGCATATTAGATTTAACCATCAAATATAGACCCACGTTGATCTGTAGGCAGTTAGGATATTTATGTACCTCCTGACAGCAGGCTAGTTTGAGTAGCTTTAAACTGTACTTCAGTAACATTTCTAGATCTTTCTGGCATTACAAACATGCACTCAAAAAACATGGACTTCTAAGGAACATGACAGAATTCACTAAACCGTAGTAAATGAATAAACGTTAAAATGCCTATAAGAAAATAAGGTCTTGGTTCACAGGTTCAAGTGCTATACATCAGTTTTAACAGACAAACATTAATATGTTTACATATTTTGTAATATACTACATGGTGTTTTGTGTATATTTTATATATAAGTTTAATCCTATAGCTGACTTTCTTCTGAGGCTGTAATAACTTCTGAGGCTGTAATAACGCTGTGATATAATGAAAATATCAGATCCTCGCTGGTTTTCAGAAGATCTGAAAAAGTAGATGCATGTGCAGAATTTACCCAGATGTGTTCTTTCTCAAGATCTTCTGAGAAATCGGTATAAGCTGGTCCGCTTGATCTGCACAACCTAAACTCTTTGAATAGTAATAACAGTGTAATAAAGGGAGAGAGGCGCCATAACAGTGTAGTAAAGGAAGGTTGAGGGCTCAGCATTAGGTTGGTCAGTGTGGAGAGCACCTAGACCATGTGCTCTACCAGCATCGGGGTGGAGTGGGGAAACTCCAGCAGGCTAGCCAGGTTAACATTCTCCACCTAAGGAGCTCCTCCGGACCAGGTTCTGGGTGCTAGAGCTGAGAACACGAATGTCTGTGAGCCTGTTGGCCGTCTGCGAGGGAAAAGTAGAATTCGGAGAACATGAAATAATAATACTGTTTTTCTGTGACACGTACTCATAGTATTTGACGTCTGAACAAAATGTAGATAAGGGCCTGAAATTACACACTTTAACATTAGATAATGAAGTGAAAAGAATACTCGATATGTGGAGAAAAGGTCTGTGGATTGGATAAGCTCTAATCAGGATAGTAATTAGTGTTCTAATGTTACGTTTTTAGTCCTAGCTTACACGGACAGGTTAGTGCTCTGGTCTTACCCTTTCTGCGGCTTGAATCTCTTGAATCTCCCTCATTCCCATGTTCAGCACGTTCAGGGAATTTGCCCTTTTCATTCTATTACAAAGAAATTGTCACAGGCCAGTAAAACATACAGCCTTGTTCAGACCTACATCGGTTCCTCTGGGGCCTCCACGATGCCCCCCCTCTAAAACTCACATAGACTCCACCACCACCACCAATGAGCCATAGCCTGAGCATAACTGAGTCAATTACCCGGGTGCGCGGGGGGTCGTGTCTGCTGTTCCCACCCCTTTCAGTTTCTTCACCAGCTTCTCACTGCTCCGCCTTAAGGACTCCCGGAGCTTGGTGAAGGACCCACTGCGCCTCAGAGTACCCGCGTCAACCTGCAGTCGCAGAAGGGAGACGTGGTGTGAGAAGTGTGCCCTGCTGCGGTGATGAATGCCAGTCAGAGCTATACCCGCATACCTGTCTACCCCTCGCCTCTTCTGCGTGGACCCACACTGGCCGTCTGGCTCCTGAAGGTCGGGGGGAAGAGTGGTGAAAAAACCAGAGCACGAGGAACACGGTGTGACGTGACCTGGCTCTCACACACAAACTCATACGTGAGAGCAGCCAGCGGTTTGGAAGAAAATTTGGACAAATTTTTGTTGCCTCAGTATTGTACAATAGATCTAAAGAAATGCTAGTGTCAGTAACGTAAGCCTTCATAAGCCTGAGGGATCAGAGCACATTAACCAGAAAGGGTACCAAGACATCAAGTGTGTCAATCAACCATTTGGTATATTTAGCACAGCCGAAAAAGGACAACATAACAGTCACATGACCAATATATCCATCATCTGAAGATCTGTTGGGGAATTTACCTTCCACTGATCCGAACTCTTTCTCATGGGCACGTGTCAGGATCTCTTTATAGAGAGCTTCAGCTTGCCTGTATTTCCCCTGCTTGAGATAGCACGAGGCCTGTATACATACAGCATATTCTTTAAACGCTTAAAACATACAGACGTTCCAGCCTACAACACAGGACACTTATAAACCCACATGAAGGAAATTTGCTGCTGAACTTAGTAAAGCAGAATCACACATGCAACAAACACCCTGAAAATAAGGTCAAGAGGTTATCTCCAAGCCCTCACCAGGTTGTTTTTGGTCTTGGCCACATTGGCATCATCTGGGCCCAGCTGAATCTGGTAAATCTGCAGGGCTCTCTCATAGTACTCCTCCACCTCCTGGTACTTGCCTTGGTTCTGGCACAGCAGTGCCAAGTTGTTGAGCTGCTTCGCCACATCTGGGTGGTCGGTCCCCAGCACCTACAGGACAAAAAAAATGCTTTTAGTTGGGTCCCGGTGGTACTGATGGAGAAACACAACTGAGCAAATGAACAGCTTTTTTTTTTCTTTTAACTGATCATTTTTACTAGTGGCGCTGGTACAAACATACCAAGGTTCCTGTTTGCTGATTTTAGAAAGAACTATGAAGCACAGAACAACAGAAACCCCTCTGAAGTGATAAATATAACATGCTTGTATTTTTAGCTGTGTGGAAACTGAGGTGTAATTTTTTGCTTGCCTTAGTTGTGGTGATCATACCTTTTCCCTGATCTCAAGTGCTCTTTTACACAGAGGCTCTGCCTCTTTATACTTCCCTCTTTTGCCGTAGAGCACAGACAGGTTATTTAGAGTGGCTGCTACCTGTGCAATCAGCAAAGTCAAACAGGTGAATACTTGGACAGAAAGTATTATATAACACCACTCGAATGCTCTGAAAGATGATGAAACGGGAACATACTGCTGGGTGGTCCATGCCAAGAGTCTTCTCACGTATGGTCAGCGCGTCATTCAGGAGGCTGGCTGCTTCTTTGTATTTGTTCTGGTCCCTGTTTAGAAAGAAACAGTTTCCCCAAAACACCCACCGTTAACCTACAGCTCACGGGATAAGAACAGAGCAGGACAAACTCTGGCCCCCGGTGACCTTCCAGCCTCTCATTCACCTGTACACCAGTGCCAGGATGTTGAGCATGGTGGCCACGTCTGGATGGCTGTGTCCCGATGTCCTCTCCAGGTCCTCCAGGGCCTGCTTGCAGAGGGGGACGGCCACCTCGTAGCGGCCCTGCGAGGCGTACTGGATCACCAGGTTGTGGAGCGTTCGGAGCCTGGTTGGAATCTCGTAGCCTCCGTGCTGCGCGGTGGAGAGCACGCTGCTGCACTGCCGACCCACTGCTAGGACGGAGGCATCAGCATCGGTGAAAAAAACCAACAAAATGAAGCTTTAAAGGGGGCATTAGGACGGGCCAAAGGTTTTATAAATCCATCAGATTAGGATAAAACGATTAGGCCTGTGGTTTGGTACCAGTTCAGAGACACTTGCTTTGTGTTTGCTCTTCTTCATCAGTAGGAAAGAGGTAATCAAGAGACTCCTTGGGTGAAATATTTTTTTCTTCCTGCTAGACATACAGAAAACATTAAAATTAAAATAATAGACGGTTTTGAAAAAGTGTTGTGAAACAGTCAGGCAGGTAAACGAGCTCCTTCCATGACATAAGACAGAAACAAACAAGCATGCAGACATGGAGATATTTAAATGAATGAATGGGCGTTTAATTTATATAGCACCTTTCTTAACACTCAAGGATGCTTTACATACACACACAAGTTCCAGACATACACCAGAAAGAAGCACAGCATACACTCAACCAGAATCCAAAGGCCTCTGGGGTACTGCATCAGGCGTAGAAGGGGAGAAAGGACACAACCCAGGACAGAGCACCACCCACCACTGGATAGAGGGCACCACCCAGGACAGAACACCACCCACCACTGGGCATACAGTTACACAGTCATAAACACACACCAGAGCAAATTTTATTTTATTAGGATCCTCAGCACAGACTGGGTTTGTGGGAGTTGCAGTACTCACTGGAGAAGCCTCATCTGGGTCGAGCTTACGGATGCTACTCATGAACAGCAGATGTTGGTTCTGCTCTTCCAGCACCACCACCTCCTGCTCGCACTCCTGCAGCCTCTTCTGGGAGGAGGCCAGCTCATCGCGCAGCCACTGGTTCTCCTGGCACAGGCGACGCACCTGAATGCGCAACTTGTGCTTCTCTGCTTCCAGTGAGCCAAAATGAGCTGACAGAGCCATCATTACCTGGGGTTAGGAGGCAGGAGGCAGCTAAATCACCCTGCAGAGTTTAGTTCTAACCCAAATCGAATACACCTGATCCTGTTAATCGAGGCCTTCAGTAACAGTTAAATCTTAGAGTCAGCAATTTAGTGTAGCAACTTAGCATGGCGGTGCAACTCCTGAACCAGTACCCTTGATATAACACGTAGTTTGTTGCCCATAGATGTCTGTTGTTCCTGAAGCCCACCTGTGCCTCACTCAGTCCAAGCTCGATCCTCTCCAGGGACTGTATGACGATGCAGGTCTTCTCCTGCTCCAGGCCGCTGCCTTCGTCGGGCGGCCGACTTGCCAGTTCCTCCTGCAGGCTGTCGAGCAGAGCACGGTTCTCCCCATGCAGAGCCTCCAGCCCCGCAATCACCTGCTGTGTGCTGCACAAGATCTCCTCCGCCGACAGCATCGCTGACCCTGAGGAGGGGAAGAAGCTCTACCACTCTCCGGTTCACGTTAAGATACTTTCAGCAAGGAATTACAGACCCAAACCACAAGGAGGATTACACAGCATGTTTAGCATTTCAATTGTTTCAATTGTTAATTTCAATTATTTCCCAACATTTTTGCAAGATATTCTAATTTATGCATACAAGGATTATTACTGAATCAAATGTCAGAATGCTATATCTGTATATGCCCATCAGTCATGATGTATTAATGCAAGTATACTGGATGAAAAATAACAGTTCCATTAATTCTTTTACAACTATTTAATGTGTTATTTCTGCAAGACGTACTTTCAAGAGAACCTTGAAAGAAATAATATATAAAATCCTGTCTACAGCAAAACAAACAATTGGGGGGGGAAAAAACCTTTAAAAAAGAGGACATCTTAGTTACAATAGGCTGCCATGACCCCATTGTATCCAGTTCACTTTCATTTCACCCTTAAAGAAGTAATTTGGTAAGGTGTAGTACAGAAGAGATGGTTGTATGGAAATCTGCTAAGGACAGGCCCTAGAGCAATGGAAAAACAGTGGGAAAGGATTGCAAAACTGAAGAAAAATATTTACCATCTATAGATATTTACTTATCAGAGGGACATTTAAAAGAAAATCTTCTCAGATTTTCAGTTTGTTGGGTTTTTAAAAACATTAAAAGTAGTGATCTGTATCATGGTGCATTGACACGAAACCTTAAATCTTATGTCGATGTTTAAATAAACATTTTCCACACACCTGTCTCCCTGGCAATTAAATGGTGTTTTGCAAAAGCTAACAGTGGAACCAAGGTTTTGGGACAATACTGAATTATTACTTTTTTGTTATTTCTGCATTTGCACCTGACTAATTAGATTCACCTTATCAAACAACTTTTCATCGTGTTTATACAAGAGAGTTTGCTGCTTGTGTTCACTGATCATAAAAATAATCTGGTAATTTTGCCATCAGATAAAATTCATAACCTGTGTGAGGTAAACCGAATCACAAATCGGATGCAAACAATCTCTTATTCGATCACATGGTAGTTTAAATATCCTAATAATATTAGAAAATAATAGATCATTCAAATATCACAAGGCGAGGCTACGTTAGCTTCTTTGGCCTAGTTCAAATGTAAGTGTTACCAGGACATGAAATTAGGCTATTAATGGCAGTTTGATAATAATAACAAATACTTGACTACTTCTCGAAGTTTTTTATATAAGATTATACATGTAAAACATTAATTATAAACACGTCAGGACGTTATATACACAAACTGCCAAATTTCAGTCGTTAAAGTGCGTTCAACATTGTCCGACAGAAACAATTTGTTTACCTGCAAAACACCCTGAAGCGGAGGAGACTAGTTCCAGGGGAAAGCAGGGAAACGCGGTGATTAAAATAAATTATAGCTCAAATATTCTGCCAAAACTCATATACGCTGTTAGGTATGAAGGGAATAAGAGTGGCATAAATCCAGTCTTGGAAACTGGCTTTACTGTCATTCACCTTCTCTGGCGCGTCACAGACCGAGTATCACTGGCGTTTACCTGATCTGGTCAGTCCCAACATGCTTAGCGGTCGAGGCGCGTTCTCGCCTCGGTCGGTGGCCATCTATCTGTGAAGGTTTTGAATTGCGTGTCGACCCACAGCACACCTTCCGCTGTTCAAGCCTGCGAATGTTTGGATTCTTTGCATATTCAGTTGATGACAGACGTGAGTTAAAAAGTTGACAATAAAGCAAACGTCTTATTTATGATTTTATTATTTGGAGATTTTTAGTAGCCATGCTTTTTTACTGTGTTGCTAAAATATCATATTTAGTAAATAGCACATCATGAAAAAACCATATTTCCTACTCTAGTATATCATGAATAAGAGGTTTTTATGTTATAAACTCATAATTCTATTTTTGTTTATAACATTACTGACAAAGTGAGGTCTGTGTTGGAGGATGTGAGGGGCGGAGCCTGACAAGCCTTCAACAAATCACTTTAGGGAGGTGCGAGTTTCATCTGCACGAGTAAAATAAGGGTCATTAGTTTTTGCCCCTGTCAGACTTCCTTAGTTTGACAAGCAGAACCAACTAGGCTGCCCAACCTACAGCATCAGTTCTAATTTTACCGATTCCGCAAACAGACATTTAAAGTTATCAAATAAGCTGTAAGGGCACAGATGAATAAAAAACCTGACTAATTTGGATAAGTAAAAGGTAAGAGGATTTAAGATAGACACCCTGTTAACAGGTCTTTCTGGGAATAAGAATTGGCAAAAACTAGCCACTCCTGGAGAGGAGATTGGGAAGGTTTGTGTGTACAGGGCACAGAGAGTGGCAATGTAACGGTAGAATGGCAACTGTATGCAGACTGATATACGAGGCAAGGCTAATTGATGGTTCAGCTGCTGGATGGAGGCGGTGTGTGGTGGGGGTGGGTGGGGGTCTGTGGGAGGCAGACTCATGCCTTGTAAGGAGAGACCAGCACCGCTCTGGCCTGGGTGGGTCGGGGGTGACCGGGCGAAGACGGGACTATATAATTGAGTTTTGCGATGTCATTTGGATTACAGTACAATAACAACAGCAAAAACTGAAGGAAAAAAAGCTTTCTGGTTGTTATTTGATCATTTTAGTATTTGATATTTAAATATAATATTTTGGTATTTTTATATTCTAAGACACTCTAATCCCATTGCACAGATCTTGATGTGCCAACCATCCATGAAATGTGCATCTCCGTGTCTTCATGCTAGGCTTACTATTGGGAACCATAATCAACAAATCTGAGTTGCGACACCCTGTATGCCAGGGTGACTCCCACCACACAGCTGTTATTGCACGTAGTACCCTCATGTGCCAGGAGAGACCCTGGGGCAGAATGTGCGTTGAGTCTCTGGACAGACGACTTGTGTATGGACAGTGTTATATATCATCTCCACCCACAGTCAAAGGAATCGTCACTAGCAGCAGAAAACATATATGGGATCACCTACACATTTGTCAGGACCAGTATGGTACCTCCACGCTTTCATGACCTGCCTGCTGAAACATCACTCAGGGGCAGTGCTTACATGATCACTGCCCTGCCCACATGCACTGCAGCTGGTCACACAGAAGTCAAGTGGCAGAGGTCACTGGAAGAGTGCAAGGGAAAGTGGGTGGACAGACCAAGAGCTGAGTCAATGCAATTCAATCAGGCAATCTGGCATGGGAACGCCGACAGCTTTGTGACCCGGCACTAAACTTAGCGTGGCAAGCACAAGGTACTGATCAGGCTCCAGTTTCAATGGAAGGGGTTACTATATCAAACTCACATTAGCATTCATGCACATGCATATAAATGCTTTTGCACGTTTAGACACAGTAACACCGATGTAGGAGTGTAACGGTGCATAGTTCAAACTATTATTATTAACCCTTTGCTGGAGTCGGGCAGTACTGCTGAAAGTGAATTGTCATACACTGTTTCTACTTTATATCATGTGACCCCCATCTTCTAAAGCAACACAGAAACAAAAACAAAGATGGCTGCCTACAAAAGTAGACAGAATAACATCTTATTACTCTTATCTTATTACTCTCTGGGAAAGTGTTATGTTTTATATGCAGAGAAGACCTGATTCTTTTTTCTTTAAATCAGTGCAGTAGAATGGTCTTAGAGCTAGAAGGTCCAGCCTGTACTTTTTGACTTTATTAGACAATGTCAGATAAAAACGTTTTGTCTATGTACTGTATATAAGGTATTCTGAATTCATCTCATAAGGTACACTTTTTATCTTACAAGATGACTGTATAGGTTTTGACTGGTACAAACTGTGAAATAGTAGATAGACAATATCAAACGAGCTGGACTCAGTGGGTGAGATACGCTTAAAATTATGCAGCAACTGCACTGTCTGGACATTAAAGCAACTATAACCGGCATGTTCAGATGGAAAACATGATCCTTCCTGTGCACACTGAACACGTCACATGCACTGGATATTCTGCAGAGTGCCTCCCACTTCCTCGCCCCCCCCCACCTCCCCCCAAAATTTTTCTCCTCAACCTGCTTAGTAAGAGTGATAGAAGGGTTTGCTAAAGGTTTCTTCAGGGATGATGACCCCTACACAATCACATGCCACTCTCTTCCAACCTTGCATGCAATAGTAACTGTTTCTTATGTAACTGTCCTCACTCATTGCCAGGCAGCTGGAGCGCGTTGGTTACTAATTTTGGTGGTGGACGCTGGTCTAGGCATGCGCTCTTGCCTGCTTGCTTTTTCCCTCTTTCCTCTCATAAGCTTCAAAGCTTCCACAGCCTCACACTGAGGCTGCAAACCGGAGAGCCTGAATTAACAGCAAACACAGGCGGTTGGATGTCGTGCTGGGGTCTCTCTGTTAAAATTCATGGGTTAATTGTGGGTTAAGTGTACAGTCAGGGCCACTGTGGGTGTGAGAGTGGACGGCTAAGGTGTTAATAAAAAGAAGAGAGACAGATAGAGAGAGAGAGAGAGACAGAGAAAGAGATGAAGGAGAAGATAATAGACAAAGATACATTTGGTAAGTCACAACAGGGTTGACAATAACGATGTAGTAGTTAATTGAGATCCTAACTAATAATATGGAGCAAGAAGTAAAGGATTGATACACTAGAAAAGGTCAAGAAGGGGTCAGCTGAATCCCCCCCCCCCATGCATTTCCCTATCACAGTAAACATCAATCGTTAAATTAGATTGTTTTCCACTCCAGTAGAACACCTAAGTGGACAGAGCATTTCAGTAAGTTGATCTAATTCATCACAGGAAGCAACGATGTACGAAGTCTGTGCTGAAGTCTCAAAACAGGACCGTATTCTGCCCATTTTCATTACACGTACATTAACCTCATTCTGTAGGCATTGCAAAATTCAATAAAGACTAAAAATTTTAATTTTACATTTCAGAGAATAAAGTAGTTCTGGTTACTTAAAATGATAGCTAGATCACTTTATTGATCCCAGAGGGAAATTCGAAGCAGGGCACTTGTAACTGTAACTGAGGTAACTGTTTAAATAATAAAACTACTGTGTTGGCTTTGTACTGTAAGATAAGAGTAGGCTACATGTACAGATTTTGTTTGTGGTGGTGCCTGGAGAGAGGGCAAGCCTCTTCCTGATCGTTATTAATACTGTATTTGAAGAAAGAGCCAAGAAAAAACTTTTTAACACATTATTTATACATTATCTATGCACTGAAAATAGAGACCTGCTGAGACTTATTGCTGTTGGATCTTGGGACTTCTTCTGGAGTTTTTATAAAATGCACAAATAATTTTCTCTGAAACCTTTTCTCTGTAAACAAATGCAAAGCTAGTTCAGTAGCACCATGCGACTGACTGGCCAAGACCAGCTTTTGTTCTAAAGCAGACAATTACATTTTTTTTTTAAATACATGTATTGTAACCTTCATTTACAGCAGAAATCTTCAACTTCTAGAATAAAAGTGAAATCCACAGGAGGGATCCTACAGATATATAAACACTTTAGAAATGTGGCTGACAGGAAGTGGATTTTGTACTTCTGCTGCTTCTTTCTAAGCCTCTCAGTTCCCATAACCACTGAGAAGAAGGGGACAGACCACTGGTAAAGGGTGGGGACAGCTGTCACCCTGTCTCGGGTGTTGTGATGTAGATTCTTTCCTTTTAGAACCTAAACTTGCTATGAGGGAGCGCTATTCTCCAATAAGTTTACAGCCTGCAGCCGACAGCCAACCAATGAGCAACAAGCCTCTGAGTATATAAGCCAAGGTCTGACATGTTGTAAACTTGGGCAACCCCTACATTGGCTTTGGTGGACAGGCTCTGATCCCAAGGACTGTTACCTCTTTCTCCTGTGCAGGTAAACGGAAAAGTGGCTCTACAGATCCAAATGGGTGGGATTATGGGGAATATTTGTGCTGAAATCTAAAAATCTCCATCAAAAAGTACAGTTAAAGGAAGTTTTTTTTAAATGGTTTTGATTTGAAGTTACCTGGAATCCTGAAATGTGATTATTTGAAGTCTTCTGCAGTTTTTTTTTCTTGGAGTTTGTGTCATGGAATTTTGAGAATAGTTTATTTGTGTATTGTGTATGCTGAAGACAATGCTAGGCCATTTTGTTCATGAAGTGAATGATCTATAAAACGTTTCAAGCAATTACAGCCTCAGGGTTTAGGAAGATTTATTTGAATCTGTGCAAAGATCGGAGACCAACATGGAGTCCTCTTTGCTGTGTGTGGCTGGAATTAGCCCAGTGTGACACCTGCTTGCAAGGTCAGCTGTTGGTGCAAAAAGGGCACCATGGTGGGACAGATTTAGAGTCTCTACAGTTCTGTCTTACAAAGTGTCCTTTTTCAAAACGTAATAATGTTTGCAGCATAAAGCAACAAGCATGAATGTTGGAAACAGGAGTTAATATAGATAGATAGATTTTTAATAAAAGTCAATATGGACTTCAGACCACCAAGTGGTGTTAAAGCAATAGTCATTATATGGAAAATTATGTTCTGTGCACTTGTTTGATACCCTCACTCCCACATAGAAAAGGTAGTTCTGATGAATTTCTAGCTGTTAACTAGAAGTTCAGTTGAAAGAAATACCTCATCTTGCACACATAGACTAACTTTCAGTTCTAACTTTGGTGTGAACCACCCCCTCTGGAAATAAGAGAGGTGTATATGGTAAGTGGAGTGAAGGTTTGGCAGGCATGCTAAAAATATCTTCTGCTGTCCAATACATTTAGGCACACAAACCTTGCCTCATGCCACTTTATGTGGTAATATGAAGCACTGGCTACAGTCAGACTGCTAGTTACAATGACACAAGGGTTAGCACAAGGACTAAATAAGCTACATCCGAGAAGCCTAGGGGTACTGCTAGGAGTTTGCTCAGAAAACTAACATGGTATGTGCTTTCTGCATCAAGTAATAAAGACTTATCGAAAGAGATAAGTCTTATCAGTGTTGCAGAAGAATAAACAGTGATGGCTTTGATTTCTGTTGTGATTTGTCTCTGAACAGATCATCTGAAAAGTGCAATCATGGCCAAGAACTGCCACAATGACTACAAGATGAAGTTTAGTCTGGAGGAGGAATTTCCTGACCTCTCCCAGCACAATAACCACATGGCCAAGGCACTGACCAAGGAAATTTATGAAAAACTTAGGAGCAAGTCTACTCCCAGTGGTTTTACTGTGGATGACATCATCCAGACTGGTGTGGACAACCCTGGTGAGAATGCAAATATATATACATACATGCACACACACACACATACACCTGGTGTTAACAATGCACCATCACTGTGCTATTGAACTGTTGTAACAGCTTTGCAACACCTCAGTTAAGATGCTCTGTAATAATTATTTTGGCCAGGAGAGGCGCTGTACTTGTTCACACATCAATTCCAGTGCATTTTTATAAGCCACACATTGTCAGCACCTGTTTTATGACGAACCTTTCTGTCTCTAGGTCATCCTTTTATCATGACTGTGGGCTGTGTTGCTGGTGATGAGGAGTCCTATGAGGTCTTCAAGGATCTCCTTGATCCCGTTATCTCAGACCGTCATGGTGGCTACAAGCCCACTGACAAGCACACCACTGATCTGAACTGGGAGAATCTGAAGGTATGGAAGTATTTTATGAAACTCGTTTTTGGATCAGACAGGTCGTAATAAAATACATAACTTAAAGGGCTAGTCTTCCCTTTATTCTTTTTCAGGGTGGGGATGATCTTGACCCCAACTATGTCCAGAGCAGCCGTGTGCGCACTGGACGTAGCATCAAGGGATACACCCTGCCACCCCACAATAGCCGTGGTGAGCGTAGGGCTGTGGAGAAACTGTCCATTGAGGGTGAGTCTTGATCATTGAACTACTACCAGCAAAATATGGGACACTCCCACACATCTAGAGTAGCTGATCTAAAGCTTAGCCATCCATTCAGACCGGGGTGTGTTTTCTTGACAGCAATGACCAGTTTGGATGGTGAATTCAAGGGCAAATACTATCCCCTGAAGGACATGACCGAGAAGGAGCAGGATCAGCTGATCGCTGACCACTTCCTGTTTGACAAGCCCGTCTCTCCTCTTCTGCTGGCTTCTGGTATGGCCCGTGACTGGCCTGATGCCAGAGGCATCTATCACAATGACAACAAGACCTTCCTGGTCTGGGTGAATGAGGAGGACCATTTGCGTGTGATCTCCATGCAGAAGGGTGGCAACATGAAGGAGGTCTTCAAGAGGTTTTGTGTTGGTCTGCAGAAGGTAAGAACCTATCAGATATTCAAAACCTTGAAAGATTTACCATAGAATAACAATTACTGCAGATTCTTATAAATTGTAGTCTGAATATATGACGAAAGTGTCTTTGTTCTACTCTCGCATAGATTGAGGATGTCTTCAAGAAGCACAACCACGGATTCATGTGGAATGAACATCTTGGTTTCATCCTGACCTGCCCATCAAACCTTGGCACTGGCCTGCGTGGTGGTGTCCATGTCAAGCTGGCGAAACTCAGCACACACCCCAAGTTTGAGGAGATCCTCACCAGACTCCGTCTGCAGAAGCGTGGCACAGGTATGGTTGGCGTGAGCCTAAACACTAAATCAGACTCCAACTGTGATGTCAGAACTGTTTATCACATCTTACTGCCACATAGTACTTCTCACAGAACCAGGTTGCGGTGGTAGCAAGCACTCAAGATGTCCTTGAAGTCCTACAGCTTCACCTTCCCTTTTCACCTCTCCTGCCCAGGTGGTGTTGACACAGCCTCTGTCGGCGGTGTGTTTGACATCTCCAACGCTGACCGTCTTGGATCTTCCGAAGTACAGCAGGTGCAGCTGGTGGTCGACGGCGTGAAGCTCATGATTGAGATGGAGAAGAAACTGGAGAAGGGCGAGTCCATCGATGACATGATCCCTGCCCAGAAGTAAAGTGGGAGTAGTGCTTCTTTTTTTGTATTTGCTCTAATGAGTAACCTTATCCTTCAGGCAATGCAAGCAGGAGAAAGGCTCTTGCTTGACTTTTCCAAGAGACACTCCACACTGTTCCCTCTCTTTCTTCTTCTCTTTCCTGTCACCTTTGATCTTTTCCTCCTTTTTCCCCCTCCACTCCTTTTTACCATCATCCCTGGCATCTCTCTTTCCCATTCTTTTATGCAACATCCTGGGATCAAATTGCCGCATAGCTGAGGAAACTCTCTATGCTGTCTTCACCTAAACATTTTTTGGTTGTACAAAGTGAGTAAAAAGCCCCATGTAACAATCAAGGCCACGTGCTTTCATTTGTAACTCATGGATGCTCTACTTCTAAACACCTTTAGAAGTTACTTATGCTAATGATGATTAAATTTAGACAAATACAAGCAACACAAAACGCAATTCATAAGGCAAGTTCTAAACTCAGTGAGTTTATTCATCTTTCACTGCAGACATTCCTCTTTCTATACATTTTTAAAGGCAGAAACAATCTAAAACTTTCAAAATAACAAAACTAAATTCAATCATAATTTACTTTTTCTACACAATTGTACATATTTAAGCAATGAATCAGCCTTGCAGGAGCAGAGACAGTATGTGGTTATTTACCTCAGGAGCGCGTGACTGCAAACGCAAACCTACAATGTCTTACTAGTCAAGACATCTTGACCAGGAAATCTTACTTTTTCATTACAAATTGCATAAATATTGAGCAAAATAAATAGTGAAATGTTGCATGTAGTTGTAGGGTGGAGATTTAGGAAAAATGTAAACAAATAAAATTCCATTAAAAAAAAATATATAAAAAAATAAAAAACTTGGGGGTGAGGGGTTAACTAAACTTACTTTATGACATGTCATGACATGCTAAATGCCATGTGACCAGAAGAGGTTATTATTTGTTTTACAAAGTAGAATGATTAAATATTACTGTAACAACTCTGTTGATTCCAACCACTTAAGACTATTTAACATTATAAACCAATGACAGATCAAAAACTACACAGTGTTTTCAAAAATGCATAACCTGCCTTTTGCCATCTGACTGAGAATACACACCACAGTATACTCCCCTCTCTCTCACACACACACATCCAGCACTCACATGCATACACCTACACACACGTTCAGGGAGAACAGCATCTTTTTCAGGCTTTCACTGGTCATTAGTAGTTGCTTTAATCTTTTCCATAACAGTTTTTTTTTTTTTTTCTTAAAGCTTGCTGAAATTTTCGTTCTTTCTTTATTTATTTTTTTAAAGTTGACTAAATTTGCTTGGAAAAGTCCATTACATGCAGGCGTCTACCAGTAGCCCGAGCGCCCTGGTTACCATCACTCCTCTTACAGTCTAGAACAGCAGCCAAGTTGTTGCTCATTTAGAAAACCCAAGTTTAATGGGTTGCACATATGGTAGAACGAAAACAAAAAAATTAAAATTCACCGCATAGGCCACAGGGGGTTTTTTTTGTTTTTTTTTAGGGTAATGAATATTTCACACTGGCATCCTCTGAATCAATTGGGTGCAAAGTCACTAAGGTCGAAAACACACAGATAAGCAGTGAATGGTATGGTTCTAGACAGATGAAGATAAAGTGACCACATACATTCTGGCAAGCAGGATAACTCGGAGATTCCGTCTCTTGCATTAAAATGCATAAATGATCATTCAAAAGACCTGTTAGTATGTCAGATACACCTGCAATGGTCCATGATAATGTCAGCAGTACTGACTGCTGCTGAACAGTGAATCCAGTAGATTTAACTGTGATGTTTTGATCAGAAGGACAGATGCCTTTTTAGATCTTCGAAACTGGGATGCAAAATCTGATACAATAATGATTCAAGTTTATACAACACTCAGAAGAAATTCTGATCGGGTATGGTTGAGAGAGACAATATGACAATTGCTCTTTCAATGGTTTGCAAACTGTTCAATCAAATCATGGAGCATACATCTCTACAGATAGCCCTTGTGCCTTTGCAAATCATTGTAGAATGGTCAGACAGCTGTACAGCTATAGCCTTCCTTAAGGACTTTAAGAGGAATACAGTGTGGTCAGTCTATCTTTGCAACATTCTGACATTATTAAAAAACCAATCACAGCAAACAATAATAAGGACAGTGATTTAAAGGGGCCCTTTCAGCTAAGAGTACCAACAAGGTAATTTACATTGAACAGTACTGAGAACTTATCACAGGATAATTTGGCAGACATGTTTTAGCACCCAACACTTCTGGTCACATGATCAAAAATAGTACATCTACAACTCCTAGATTAATCCAAGGCTATAGCTAGATTAGCACATTCCAGAGTTTCATACAAATGCACTAACCATATTTGAGCAACGCAGGAAGCATTGCTGGTGAGATGTAGCCATGTTTAGAGATGATGGTCTGTATCAAATCAGTGGGAAACCACAGTCTGGATACACTCAGGGTTCTCTTTTGGTGTCTCACCAGGGTAATACTTACAGAAGGAAAACAGTGTTGTGTTACTGACTTGGCTCGACAGGTGCGTTGTACCATTCGACGGGGAAAAATGCAGTTCGAAAGAAGTGATGTCCACTCAGCCCTAAAGTGCTACTGTACAACAACGAAGGATTACAGGGAGCAACTGCTGAAATACAGAAAAATACCTGACAAAGGCTACCATGTTAGTGGCTCAGAAAAGCAGCCATTGCCTATTGCCCACAAAGGCAGATTAGACAGACTTTATTCCTGTTTGACAGCTCTTACTCTGGTGGTTAGGTAGCTTTTCACCCAGGAAGTGAAAAAACAAAAAACAACCTACAGAGTGATGGGTTCAAGATGGAAAATAAAAACCAAAACAACAATTAAAAACTGTTTACATTGCAAATAAACCACCAAGTCCAAAATGAATTAAATAGCAGCTGTTAAAAGGAAAAAAACATGAAGAGCTGGGACAACATACAGAAAACAAATGCCTGAAAAAAAATGGAATAGAACTTGGCTAAGACACCCACTAAAAGTCAGTGGGAAAGGGAATTTTCTCAGCAGGGTTTTTGTTTAGCAGGCACAAGGCTTTTGTGTTTGGGTGTGTTTTAGAGTCTGTGTAGGCATAAAGAAGGCAGGGGTGGAGTTCAAGGGGCGGGCCTCTGCCTACAGTCCACCATTGTTGTGTCATCCTGCTTCCGCCAATCCCCTCCCACCAAGACGCCCTTAGAGTTCCAGCTCTTTGGACACTCTGGTGGCAATGTCCCGAAAGGCGAGCGGCGCCCCCCACAGGCGCTTGAAGCGAACGCCGCTGATGTCGGCGGGGCTGGAAGGTAGGTGGCACACCTCGGCCTCGAACGCCACCCGCGAGCCGGCGGCCCCGTGCGTGCAGGACAGTAGGAAGGGACCGGCCTGGTGCACCAGGCAGCCACAGCCCTGCGCCGCCTCACGCAGGGCCAGCACCATGTCGGCAGGGTCCCGCGGGCTCCGGAGCCTCACATCCCAGCCGCATCGGGGGGTCCGGGGCTCTGACGTTTTTTGATTCCCAGATAGATGGCGACTGTGAAGGACAGAAGGGTGGGCCAGGGGGGTGAGGGAGTGGTAATTTGGGGAAGGGGGGCAATGGAAGTGAAATGAGAGAGACAAAATGGAGTGTGGACAGTTCAAGATGATGTGCATGTGGGTGGGTTTAGAGGAAAAGAGGAGACAGAGAATATATATATATGAGAAAGGGCAGAAGAAGCTAAAGTGCTTCTGAAGTTAATGGTTAGATCCACTCACTTCTGCATTTTACCTTGTAGCAGGTACTTGAGAGTTCTTGAGAGCAGGTTGATGACCACTAAACATTTAGTATTGCTTATGTAATCGTTCACATTAATATATTTCAACATAACCACTTCAATAATTGTGTGCACATATTTGTCATTTTGGATGATTACCAACTGTTTTACAGACGTATAGACGTGTACAAATTTGTTGGTACCTTTATAACTCATTGAAAAAATGCTTCATTCCTCTAGAAAAGTGACGAAATGAAAAAGAACTCATGGGTACCTGCATAACTTTGGGATGTCAGAGTAAAAAAAAGTGTATTTTAATGTGTATTTTACAAATATATTCTGAAATGGCCTGGACCAATAAATGTAAACCCCTGGAAAAGATGAGAGATAATTGAATTATAGGGATATTTTAAACTGTTTTTTTTATTTGTATGTTCACACATACCTTCAGTCTTATTATCAGTCATTCATTCAGCGCATTTTAAAATGAGAAAAAGTTGTCACTGTTTGGTACCGTTGTGTACACAGTGGAGCCAAAAAAGCAAAGGAGATAGTCTGAGGAGATCAGAAAACAAATGAAAGTACAGGCTTGAAGACCACAAGACTCAAAGCAGCTGAACGTTCCTGTGACTACAGCTGCAAATATTAAGCAGAAGGTTAAGGTTCATGGGACTGTGGTCAAGCTCCCTGAACGCAGCTGCAAGAGGAAAATCGACCCCAGAATAAAACAGGGGTGGTGCGAATGGTAGACCAAGAGCCAAGGAAAACCTCCAAAGAGATAAGAGAGAACTCCATGGTGCAAGTTGTAGCTGCAGCGTCTGATCTGTGGGCTCCATGGTAGAAGAGCCAGAAGGGCTCAACTGTTGAAAGAAAAAAATGGCCAGACTGGACTGGCTAAAATGCATATTTCCAAGTGCTTCTGGGTGAATGCTAATGCTCTTTGGACAGGTGGGCTTGGAAAGGTGAGTTTGAACTGCCATTTGGACTGGAGTTCTCTGGCGAATTGGGGCTGCTGTGGGGCATGTAGCACATGAATCTGTGCTGGTGCAATTCATAGTTCGCCCAACAGGATAATGACCCAAAACAAAAACCAAAAGCACCCAAGAGTGGCCCAAAACACATTGGACTGTCCTGAAGTGGCCTCCTATGATCTCTGATCAGAATCTGATCAAATATCAATGGGAAGAGCTGAAACATGGAGTAGATTACCTTCAACCTTGAAACAGGCCTAGCAGTTCAGGAAGAGTGGGCCAAACTTTCCCATCATTTTTGTCTATTGCATTTTTTGTTTTGTTTTAATATTTGAAATATTCTGTTGAATCAAAAAAAAAAGTGGAATAAATGATCATAGATGCCAATTACTTTTGTCAGTATCAAGTTATTTCAGACAAAACTATGGGTTCTTCTTTTTTCCCCATGGAAGGGTATCAACACATTTGTCCACGTCTGTTATTAATTTAATTACTGCTAAAACAACAGTTTGCAACACACAGTGTGTATTTTTGTGATTTAAATTGCTCCTCTCGCATACTGAGGTAAAGGTATTTATTACACACATGCCTATCGTCAACCGCTCCCTTTGGTTTTCCTTCGATCAACAATCTTCATTAATCTTCAACAACCTCTTTCTCTTACATGCATCACGAATGCTTCACAGTCATGTCAGTGTGTGTGGTTGCATTAAGGGTTTGACTTCATTTATGGACACAATCACATCTGTCAGTAGCATGGACTTCCAGGGCACGCTTTGCCCGCGCCACGTGTGATGGTATAGTGAATGGTACTAGCAGGCATGTAGCAAGGTACTACAGATGGACACTATGGGTTCATTTTAATTCAAGCATGTCCGTAAAACCACGCAGAGCTAATGGAAATGAATTTTTTTAATGGGTCTTCCAAGGAATGTCCGAACTATGGGGTTTTCATTTCAAGCAATATCTGTAACTCACAGGGAAACTGAATGTTATTAGACATTAAAAAGGGCAGAACGGACGAGGGGGAGGAGTCTATCCTAAAAGTAAACAAATTCAAACAAAATTAAACAAATTAGTGCACGCCACAAAAACTGCACACAGTAGGTACTGCTGTGTGCTTGTGTGGAGGTCATATCCGTTCTGCATGGGGACCAAGCACGAAGTAGAAGTTACCTGGTGTTTTTAACCTGATTTTTTGCTTCTGGGGCTTTGCAGGTGAGGGGAGAGAATCAGTTTGAATAGTTAGAGCCAGCTTTGGAGACAGTTCTTAGCTAGTTTAAGTTATACTGTGAATAGAGATTCCATATTAAAAGCATTAACCTATGTTGAGAAAACTGGCCCTCAAAGTTTTAGTTCATCTTTAGTTAAGCTTCAAACCATCTGTAAAAGTTAAAGTTCTGAACAGTTAAAATGTCTCATCCTGACTTGCACTGCCTAATTTGGTCTGGCATGAAGCAATCGAAGGTAAAGCTTCTGAACTCACCTTGTGACCGGAGATCTGCAGACTCTCTCAGGTTCGTCTGTGACCCTCAAGAGGAAGACAAAGGTTTGCGTTAGGAATCAGCTGACAGGGAGGAAAAGTCACCAGTCAAGGAAGCTCACGTAAACCCTCCCCAGGTGGTGGAGAGCCACAGTAACGTCCTCACAAAAGCATTCCACACATCATCATCACAAACGGCATAGAGTGCAAACCAACAAACAAGCTGACATCATGGATGTTTTCTAAAACATGGGAACACACATCATCTGTGCATCTGGGAAGACAGTTAAGTAAGTAGTTAAAGTAAGGTGACAGCTTGTGTCCTACTAGTCATAATTTTCTGACTTCAGTAAACGATTCGCCCCATAAGAATGAACCAAGTATTAAAGGTCAAGATGCTAGATGTTGAGATTTATACAATCTATAAACGTTGAACAAAACACAGCTGCATATTCACTTTTTGAATGATTTTTAAATGATGACGGTTCACGCAACAGGGCGAAATCCCACACATACTGTCCTATGCAAGATGCAAGTTCACCCGCGACCACCTGAGGGCGCCAGTGCTCAAAGTAGCATTATTATTCCTCTGCCGAACTCTCAGGTACCATGACAAAGCAGAAGACCATAATGGCCTGTAGAAGTGCTTGTGAAGACGTTCTCCTGCCCATGTCCTGGCACCTGCAAGCTCTCTGATTACAAACTGTCTCGGTCAGGTGTAGATGAGATCCCTATGAAAGTAGCAAGCTGGTTACATAATCTAATCTTGACTGAAATGGAACACTGGACATTTTATGCCCCAGTCAAATTACACTAAATTTACTGTGTCATGACACTAAACAGAAACTGTTCACTGGAAACCTGTCACTGGATGTCCTGAACCTCTGGACTTGCCCAGAAAGAGTTCAAGTAGGGGGCTGACGTTATAGCTTGATGTCTCAATAGGGCTTTTCACAAGGGAGCCATGTGATCAGTCATGACATGAGCCGGGCCAAGCCCGGAACTGCACCTGTGAATGAGTGGTGAGTGGTGAGTGGTGGAGAGCGTGAACAAGCCTCAACTAATAAGATGGATGCAGGCAGAGTGCCTCTCAGTAATCACACACGAGCCATTTACATCAGGCTCAAAGCCATTAGGAACACAGTGTCCTTCAAAGTGCAGTGGACAGTGTGACGCATGCATTTCCTGTTGTAATTGCAAAGCACTTCTAGTAACGACCACAAGGGGGAGCGCTGCAACCCGACTCCGGCAGGGCAGGGAATGAACAGGAAGCAATGAACAGGAAGCAACGAACAGGATCCGGGGGGGGGGGGGGGACGGCGGCACAGACAGAAGAGGAAAATAAAAGAGGTGGAAAGACGGGAAGAAGACTTACTAACTGCTTTTGATCCATGTGGCAGAGGGCAGCCCGAGACGGACTTGTTTGAGCTCTGACGCTTAGTGGGGTCAAGATTGACCCTAGAAGATGGAGAGGGGAAAAGTAGAACAGAGAGAGAGATAGAGAGAGAGAGAGAGAGAGAGAGAGAAGGAAAGGCAAGAGGATTGATAGAGAAATAAGATGCAGCTGGTTGATAAAGAAAAACAAAGAAAAAAAGCAAAAAAAGAAAGAAAGACATAGAATACCCAACCTCAACCAAGTTTAAGAGGGAAAGTAACATCTGGACCGGGAGGGGGGGGGGTGTTAGAAGCTATTTGTTAATAAACAAGGAAGCTAAAGGCAGAGTTAATGCCTAGTGGAAAGCAGAGTAAAGCTCTCTTATGTGAAGGTGTCAACGTCAGCTGGCTTAGTAAAGGCTTAAACTGATCAACTCTAGCAGCTGATCTCCAGCACTGACTATTGGCTCTTAGGTAAGAGCCTCAACATGCTTAATCATATCATAAAAGGTCCGTTTCAAGGGATCAAGGAATTGCTCTAGATTAATGAACCGATCCTTCATCAGCCGACAGGCTAAATTTGTCCATGTGGTTTCTTGCTTTTCTTACGTTTTATTTGAATATAATGTCAGAGTTCGAGAGCCATGTTGAGTCAAATTATTGAAATGTTCAGCTGTCTCTCATTCAGCCTGGACTATTTACATACATTACATTAAATCAATCATGGGTTCTGATGCATTTGTGCTCAGGAAAGAGCATGAAAGATTATTACTACATATTCAGCAGAGCACTGCACACAATTGAACATTTCGGCCCACTGCCCGTCTCAGAATAGAGGCCACACTAAATTCTAAACATACTTGTTTGACTTCTTTACATGTCACTCAGCAATGGGTAGAAGGAAACGTGATTAGCATGTCTAACTGACAAAACGCCTGGATGACTCAGCCTTGAATGAAATCTGGAATTAACGGGTTGTGTAAAGACATACAGCTCAGTCTGGAGAAAATATTTCAGAACATTTAAAATCAACTAAAGGCCGCATGTTTTGATAACGCCCAGTCTTTCTGTTCGGGAAGCCCTGTGCTGTCCCGAGACCCGCTCTCTCCCGTTACCTGCGCGTGAGCTTGGAGGTGAGCTTGCTGAAGAGGTTGGAGCTGGCCCGGCTGCGGGTGTGAGGCAGGGGGCTGGCATCATGGGAGAGGGTGGGTGAGGCGGGCGGGGCGTGCGTGGGCGTGCGGCGCTCTCGGAGCTGCCCTCCGTGGAAGGTGCTGCGCACGGTCGAGCCTCTGGTCAGGCGGGAGCGCTCAGCTGAGCCGGGGGTGGCCACGCCTGCACCGGTGATGCTGTGGGTGGAGGGCGACGCTGGAGGTAAACGGTGGGAGAGGGAGCTGGGGAGAGAGCGAGCAGGAGAGAGGGAGAATGATTTCGACACTGCAGCGATGGGAACAGATATCAGAACTCGGCGAGGCCCAGCTGCCTGGGTTCGGTTTAATGTGAATTCAGAATGCTGAGTCACTCATCTATGAAGGCTCACTTTCACTCTCGCTGTCTGCCTGTTCTCTCGGTTTCTATCTCTGTAAGAAAACTCTGTACTGGGCCATTATCAGCCTGGATCATTGGAAAAAACACCCATGTCTACACATCAGATACATCAGAGAGAGTGCGACTGCTATGTTCTGGTGGGTTCTGCGAGAATGTGGACACTCACAAAACAAGTGAGAGGGTGCGAGAGAGTGAGAGTTTTTATTGTATTTTTGACAGAGACCTTTATTCAAACAGCCTAGCAAATATGCCGCCCTTCTTCAGTCATGTCCTTGTAAAACTCAAAATCTATGAGTCTATGAGAGCTATGAACAACCGCAATAATGCTATTGTTCCTATTTGTTCCTCCTGAAACTGTAAACAGCAAGTTTTGCTTGCACAACAAAAAAGTATCTGCCACTTGCAGCAAAAATAATGCATTTTTGCAACACAGCATTGATTGAAACAAAAAACATCTCGCAGACTATAACACAATGAAAAAATACCCACAAAGCCCACAAAACATACATGCCACCGCAAGCACTCGGACTGATCCCTCCACTGGAGATCACTAGACTGCTTGTTCAGTGGGGGCTGTACAGTCTTCTTCAAACGGGCCCTGTTTCCCCAGCAACCCCAAGCCTGTCCCTCTACACTGTGTCCACTTTCCCATTCAGTAATGACTTATTTAATACCTTCCCACAACATTTCTACAAAAGTTGTCCAGTCACTGCGTGAAGGTTTAAGTTATATTGTCAACAAAGATTCAACAAGGAGCTTCAAATTGTCATTCAAATGATATATAATCCTCATATGTGTAAAAGTATCTCCAAGTGTCTATAGTGCCTCTACTCCAGCTTTCCTATAGCGATGACCACTCTTCCTGTGTTTGTCAATAACAATCTTGATATGAACAATGGTGCAACTAGGAGACTACCACTTCCAGGTCACCATAGGCCCAGCCCAGCCCAGCCACATCCACTAGATGCAACCGTCCCTGACGCACAAAACATCTGGGTAAGGCCTGGACCTCAACATCCAACCGTGCCCCTTTAATCAGGAGTTTACTCAGCAGCCAAAAAAAATAACTAGTCCTTTCAAGATTAGTACACACAAACAGACTGTGAACTTTAAATAGTTCACAATAAAAAAGGGGCAATCTGTTCAGGCATAGCTCTCCTGGGTTCCTTTAAAACCAGAACCTTTCTCCTCTTTGGGCAGAAAAAAGTATGCTCTGATTAACCCAGTGAAGTCGATCCCAGAAAAACAGCCAATGATAATAACCTGTATTCAAGAGAGAAACTCAGCAGGGGAAGAGTCTACACATGACATCTGATGCCAAAGTAATCAGGTTGACACCCTCCCACTAAAACATCTTTGCGGAAGAATCCAGTTAAACCTTGCTAAGCTACCCTACATCTTTTCTACCATCATTTCCCAGGTTTTCTGTTGTACTGCTTCACCCCCCCCCCCAAAAAAACCTCCCAAGTACTTAATCCCATCTGTTTCCCAAACAACCGCAGCAGGTAGGAAAGTAATCCACCTGTCCACGTACCCACCTACTCTCTTACAGTCAACACTTCTCCATAATCACTGCATCATCTGCATAAGCAGATAATCTGTGTCACATATCATCATCACGCAACACCTTCGATTTTTAAAGCTTGGCTTACAAAGCAGTGGTTCAACAGCAAGAGAGCAGAAAATCCCCAACAATGCACAACCCTGTCTTTCACCTTGGGGAATCTTCAAAGAGGCACTCCCTGATCTTCTGACTTTCCTCATGTTCATACCTGTACAATTCGGACTAGAATCACACTGTAAAACTATGCATCTCAGTGGGCTCATTCAACTCCTGCCAACCTTCAGAAAGCAGAGAATAAATTAAATGCCTCTGCCTGTTCTTCTCATGACCAAAAATAAATAAATCGAGGATGTCAATTTCCAACTGCTTCAACTGGGTATCGCCCCACGAAGTGGTCCCCCCCCCCCCAAGTCCCACCTTTCTCATAGTCTATTGAAACATTGTTTCCATAACATATAAACATTCCAGAAAAACAAAAACACATTCACACAAGTGAATCGGAAGAGAGACACTGAGGTAACAGTATAAACTCTCTGGTTTTACATTTGCAGTAAAATCATTACACATTAACAAGAGATCACATAGCCTTAACTCTAATCGGGCCAGTGATGTAAAGCCATTCCCAACCTGAACCTCTGTGTACTTATAGAGAACAAGTGAAAGAGAGAGAGAGAGAGAGAGAGAGACATGCTAAGAGAAGACCTCTCTAGTCATGTGGTCTGCTCTGCTTCATCCACAGTGCTTGAGTTGGTGTTACACTAACAGATCTCACACAGAGCCTCACTGCTGAGTTGGGGTCCACTTCTCTTAATGCTCTAAATAACCCTGCACTAATACAGCAGCATTTATCCCTGCCAACACACACACACACACACACACACACACATATATACACACACACACACACACTCAAACATTCAGGATTGACTCAGAGTTAGGAAGAGAGTCTAGCTATGCACTGACTGTATTTGATCATAAATGTGTCATTCTGCAACTCTGTAAATAAGTGTATCTTGTGGGTCAGTTAATAGTTACAAATGTATGTATCTCTTAAACACACCTTTCTAGGGAAAACCTTAAAGAGACCGTGTCTGTGTACACAGAGAACAAAAGAGCACACCGTTTAGGTCAGTATGAACAGGGCAGACGCTTGGCATGTGGTTCATGTACCACTGCTAAACTGGCAGTGCTGCAGTGAAGGTGCTGGTTCAGATTGGCATAGTGCCAACCTGGGTAGGATCACCATCTGTAACCTGAGCTTGTTAAACACCCACAGCACAGGCACCCCCTCCCTCCCCACTAACCCAGGTCACATGACGTGGGCCTTCTGTTACACCACAGCGAGAGGGGAGAGTGAAACTCGCAGAAATGCACCCAAGTGAGAGGATGGTGGGACAGATAGAGAGAAAGAGATGCACAGGCAACAAAACAAGAGAGTAAGCTAGGCTGAGATTCTACTGTGAGACTAACCCTAACCTTACCCTAACCCTAACCTTACCCTAACCCTAACCTTACCCTAACCCTACCCTAACCTCACCCTAACTTCACCCTAACCCTAACCTTACCTTAACCTTACCCTAACTCTAGTACCATCGGCAGAGCATCTAAAACCTCTTTATCTATGTCGCCAACACTCTAAAATAGCCCACACCTTTTAATACAAGGCACATCTCTATTCATTTAGGTTTCATGTTGAAATCATTTAGTTTTTAACTGAACAGGCACCACCACAGACAACTCATGGACACGAGCGTGCACGTACGCACGTGCACACACACACACACACACACACACACACACACACACACACACACACACACACACACACACACACACACA
>JAOXYF010000013.1:12643527-12704121 GCA_028565775.1 Sternarchorhynchus goeldii
CACACACACACACACACACACACACACACACACACACACACACACACACACACACACACACACACACACAAACTACCTGTTCTCCTTGCCATTCTGCAGTAAGGAGTGTCTGTCTGTGCTGGAGTGGTCTGTGCAGACGTATGTGTTTCTGCGGGTCATGGCACTTGCTGGGATATTGTTCTGGAGAACAAAAACAAACAAAAACAACAATAAACACCACAGTCACAGGTAAAACACATCATACAAACACCACAGTCACAGGTAAAACACATCATACAAACACCACAGTCACAGGTAAAACACATCATACAAACACCACAGTCACAGGTGGAACGCACCATTTCCATCCACACCAACTATTGCATGTCGTACGTTTCATACTGCAGTGGTATGCTGCTCTACATGCTTGTACTTCTGTGGTCGTAAACCTGATTCCACTCATTCTCTTGGTTTCAAAAGAAACCACAGCGCGGAAATGCCTGTAATCCCTGGTCTTATCTACACTTTAACATACACCCTCATCTTCACTGCCTCTATTTTTAGGATTATCTTCAGTGACCTGCGCTGCTCTCTGCTGTGTCTGGATAAAATAACTGTACTGCCAAGTGTCTGTCTGCAGGTGCCTGGCCATCACCGTCGTCATGGGGACGTCCTTGCGACGGTCGGGGATCTCGGCCTTGTTGGGGTTGCTGGCCGTGCTGACCATGGGGCTGGAGGGTGGGATGCTGCGACTGCCCCCCGCGCTGCAGCTGGACTTGCGTGCCGCCAGACGCTCCTCCTTCAGCTCCGCCTCCCCAGGCCCCGCCCCCGCCCTGGCCGTCGCCGTGGGGCTGCGCTTGGGGTGGGCCGTTGGCACAGCGGGGCCACCTGCCACACGGCCAGGGGCCGAGAGGGAACACAGTTAGAGAGCCTGGCTGATTTACGGTGGGGCTGTAAGCTTCGACTCGCTGGAACTGCCCGCAACATATTTGTGTCCCGAATACAAATGAATAAAACAAACAAAAAGTCCAAAGGAATCACCTGTTCATGACTTAAATGTCACAAAGGAGACAAGAATTATTTCTTAAAATGTCATCAGAGACACTTATCATTTACGATCTTGGGCTAAACTGGTTCACAGTTGTTGAATCAGTGAGGTTATCTGTGCTGTGCTGCACACATGGAGTGGGGCAGGTAGCAAGTGAACTCCGGTCGCCAGGTGAACCAGGATTACAAGTGAACTGTAGACTCACAGAAGTCACTGTGCCTCCTCTGGCGGTGGTAGGTGGAGGCACTGCGCTGGGTCTTGCCGTGGCTGGAGGTGGCGGCGGAGCTGGATGAAGAGGTGGAGGAATGCTTGCTGGTACCGTTGGTTATCGCACTGGGCCGCACCCGGGCCAGGGAAAGGCTACTGCTGGACCGTGATTCGCTGTCCTGTGGAGGGCAAAAGGCCAGAGTGAACCCTTTGACCCCGGATACACCCAACCTACATAGATTCAGTTTGAAATCCAGGAAATCCCAGGCATCTCACCTCGCTTTTGCGGCCAAGCAAGAGGTAGGTGGAGGTGATCTCGTTGTACTTCTGAGTGGTCAGAGCTTCTCTGATCTCCTCACGGGTGTAACCCATCCCTACCATGACCTCTGTGATGGAATGAAAGAAGAACGAACATGGAGACAAACATTCATGATCATCTAATACGTTTAAGACAGTTAAGAGTGTTTAAGACACTCCTCTCACCGATCCGCTCTGAGTCGTTGTAGTCCTCCAAAGGTTCTACGTGAGGTTTCAGCTCGTCGCCATCGAATCCAACATTCATCCACTTATCCTTCATGATTTGCTATGGAAGACCCAGACAGACAAGTTAAGGTTATCCAGGAAAGGTAGGAAACTCGAGAGCGGGCACAGAGTGGCAGCGGTGACTGTGGCCTGCAGTGAGTCCTCCGCACCTCTAGGCTGCAGCGTTTGCTGGGGTTGAGCACCAGGAATCTGCGGAGGATGCCCTCACAGTCGGTGGACATGTAGAACGGCACGCGATACTTCCCCCGCAGCACCCGCTCGCGCAGCTCCTGGTGGGAGAGAACGAGAGCCTAGCGTTCAGTCACACATGTGTGCAAGGGCCTCTGGGGCACAGAGACACAGGCAAGCGACACACAAAAGCCACATGTGCCTCAGTAAACACTTCGCACAGCCTTGAGGAGGAATTCCCGATACAGAAACTACGTCACACAGAGTTTCACGGGCAGTATGGTGGCCCAGTGCTCAAGCTTCTGAGCTGGCACATATTTGATTTTTTCACCAAGGCAACAGGGTGGCCGAACTCTGCCAAACCTGTGGTCTGCAACAGTTGTCTCGAACAGTGGAAAAAAAAAAAAATGCTGACTCACAGTCTCATGAAACGTGGGTGGGAAGCAGACAGAATGAGGAGTTGGTTCAAAACATTCGCGAGCCGGTTCACCTTAAGGTTCTGTCCGTCGAAGGGCAACGAGCCGCTGACCAGCGTGTAGAGGATGACGCCCAGACTCCACACGTCCACCTCAGGACCATCGTACTTCTTGCCCTGGAAGAGTTCGGGCGCTGCGTACGGCGGGCTGCCACAGAACGTGTCCAGCTTGCTGCCAGCCGTGAACTCGTTGCTGAAGCCAAAGTCGGCGATCTTGATATTGGAGCCAGCATCGAGCAGGAGGTTCTCTGCCTGTGGGAGAGGTAGAGAGCGAGAGAGAACATGTTTTTAAAATCCAGTGGAAGAATCATTAAAACATGTGTGATGTAGCGCCTGAAATTTGGGCAACCAGAACAACATCCTGAGCGCTAATTATAGAAAGACAAGAAACATAAAACTATACCTTCAGGTCCCTGTGAACAATATTCTTCTGATGACAGTAGTGAACTGCAGACACGATCTGAAAACAGAGACCATCACAATTAACCATTTAGTTCTCCTTACAGAACAAGGGGGGGGGGGGTGTTTGTGATGAAAACCTTTTATAATCCCTACAAACTAGTGGAGTCCAAAAAGAGGACATTTATTTAGAAAGTCCTGCTCAAAAAAAACCAGGCATGGCTTCAAGGATCCAACGCCACAGTCGCTCACCTGGCGAAATTTAGCTCGCGCCTCCTTCTCTTTCATCCTCCCATGGGCCACAAGATAGTCGAATACCTCCCCTGTTCCAGTCGTGAAGAGAGAGGAGAGAGGGGACGGGGAGGGACAGAGAGAAAGACAGAAAAAGAGGTGAAGAGGGGAGTTAGACAGGAGGTGCAATAAACAACACAACAGCCACATGAGGTAGATAGACCTTAGTACAACTCGGGAAGTAACACTACATACGCAGCTCAAATGTAACGGTTGGGTTACGTTTATTTACTATAGCAATACAGCCTGATGTTCTCTGTGATTTTCATGAATACAAATTCTGCATACAGTCGTGGCAATTCTCCAGTGCAACGAGAGAGGGATGTGGAGGAGGAGTGACGGCAGCGTGGAGTTACGGCCGTGAGAGGGGTGTAGTGGGTGGAGCAAGACTTCGTGTGGGCTGCTACGTTCAGAGCAGGCCCGCCAGCCCGCCAGGTTACCGGCCTGCCCGTCCTCTGGCTCCGCCCACCTGCCGTCGGAACAGGCCAGTGAAGTGGGCGAGCTGCAGTGGAGTTAAAAGAAGCTTCGCTTGGCTAAGAATAGTGGAGGGAGGAGAGCAGAGGCCAAGCTCAGGGAATGAGAAGAGAGCGAGGGGAGAGGAAAGCAGGGAAAGCTGCACTCAAGAGATGACAGCTGCATGTGTGTGTGTGTGTGTGTGTGTCTGTGCATGCACAGTGAATGAGGTGTAACATTTGAGCCCCTGCTGGGAGGTACATGTGTGAGTTATAAAGGAAAGCTGCATTACACACGTGTGTGTGTGTGTGTGTGTGTGTGTGTGTACGTGTGTGTGTGTGTGTGTGTGTGTGTGTGTACATACACAGTGAGTAAGGTGTCATGTGTTTGTGTGTGCGTATGTGTGTGTGTATGTATGTATGCGTGTGTGTGTGTGTGTGTGCGTTCCTTACCACCACAGGCATACTCCATGATAAGGTACAACGTCTTCTCTGTCTCAATCACCTCAAAGAGCTGAACTGTAAAACAAATATATATGGACAGGGAGATTCAGAAAATGAACCTCAGAAAGGGGGCAATGCCTGATCCTGCAGGGAGAGGATCTGAATACTTGCTCTTATTTCTATCCAAAACCTTGTTAAGAGCAAATACTGTATTAGAACCAGTAGAATGAATACTCCTGTAATCATGGCAACAGCACGATGGGGTAGAGTACATGATGAAAACATTTCTACAATGCAATTTGATCTAGTATAGAGTATATAGTATAGAGTACACAACACATACTCAGCACAGCACCTCAACACTGTAGGATTCAGTGTAACTATCAAAGTATGACCAGTAAATAACATATGGTAACATTTGCGCACACACACACACACACACACACAAATGCACGCTCACACAGACACACACAAATGCACGCTCACACAGACACACACACACACACACACACACACAAAGAGCTTCAGCAGTCTCCTACATCTGGATTAGACGGCGCCGCGGCCAGAAGGGGGAGGGGTTAAACATGACTCACCTATGTTTGGGTGGTTCAGGCCTTTCATGATCCGTACCTCTCGAAAGAGCTGCAGGGGGAACAGTGGCCACATTACAAATCTCACATGCTTACATGCTGCAAAAATGTTAACACTGGATCAAACAAGTTCAGCCCCAAACCTCTGAATGGAACGGAAAAAATGATAAGAAGTCTGATATTAAACTCGGGGGGGGGGGAAATCCACTGATTCATACTGTCACTTATGTCGAAAGGTTACAAGCCTGTGCATCTCTAGTCTCAAGATCAGCTCACTAATCACACATTTCTGGGGTCCTGAGGGAACAGCCCAGCACAGACACACCGACACCCTCCTCAGAGCCAAGAAAAGAGACAGAAAGAGAGAGAGAGAGAGAGAGAGAGAGAGAGAGACAATAAAAATAAGAGAGGGAGGAAGAGAGAGGGAGAAAATAGAGACCCAGAGTGAAAGGAATGCGCTGAAAGCTGACTGGCCACATGGCATCATTAGTGGTCATTCTTCCCCAAAACACACAAAGTCACCCTGGGAGACAGAAAGAGAGCAAAGGAGAGAGAGAGAGAGAGAGAGAGAGAGAGAGAGAGAGAAAGGGAAGAAGGGAGAAAAAGCAAGGAGAAGGAGAGAGAGAGCGAGGGAGAGGAAGAGAAGCATGCAATCGCCCATGACAGCCAGGACTGAAAGAACAAATAAAGATAAAAAGAAGAGAAAGGAAAAACAGAATCAGTGAGACAGAAGCAGACGGGCGACTAGACGGAGAGTTGGACAAAGAGACGGCAAAACAAATATAAAGTGAAAGAGGGGAAAAAAGAGCCAGAACTCTATACAGACAGACAACACGGAGAGTGGGAAGGCCACGTGGTTCTCGCTCTGGACAGCATCAGCCTGCCTTTAAGCGTCTAGACATGTATGTCAGTGTTCCTGTTCACAGCTAATACATCTTCCTGCCTTCCGGCCAAGAACCGCTATAGAAGGGTGGATTGAGCTTCACAAACCTGACGTTCAAACAGCCCGTCACAAACATATTTACAGGACCGCGTCCCTAAATACACGTCGTACCCCGCTACCGTTTCAGGGATGAAGCGGGACCTCAAAAACTGAGAGGGAGCTCACCGGAGGTCCATGTTTCTGCCTCGCACACAGCGCGGGACAGAAAACCCTGCCACGAGTCCTCCGACATCGTTTTAACATCGTTTCGCTGGTGCTTGGCTAACTGCTTTTCCATTTGTGCCCTTCCGAAGCACCAAAGAGCCCCGTTTTCCAGACACAAAGCCCAGCCTGGATTACATTACTCTACTAATGGTAATTCCCCATTGACAAGGCTGTGCAGTCGATGATGGAGCTTTTTCAGTGCCCAAAATAGCAGCTCTTTGTTGGCTTTTAAATGCTTGCTGGCAGTAGACGTAGTTGCTGAACGCAGACTGTCTAATGCAGTGCCCTGCGTCACAACACAGGCCTGACCGGTATTGGGACAGGCCTGTTCCTTATTTACAGCGCAGACAGATACAAGATTACAACCATCTTGTCTCGATCTACACTCAGAAAAGGGGTTTGGATAACTCTTTACAGTGCAAAGGAGAAAACATTTCACTGTAATGGAAGCTCGTAAGACCAGTCTTCAGTCTCCAGTTCAGTGAGTCACTGAGATCTGTGTTCTGAACAAAAAAAACAAAAAACAAACATATTTTGGCCACTTTGTCCTCCACAAGAAACCATTTAATTTAGGTGGTATTATTTAATCTGAAGAAAATCATAAGCGTTCTGCAATTTCAGTGCATTCACCTGCAAGAATCTTCTACAACGTAGAATGTGTTCAGAATGTTTGGACCAAAGCACTGTTGACTAACGTCCTCCGGTCATTTGTCCCAGACACCCAGTGGGATGATGACTCGGTCTGTGGTGAGGAAATTTATTGCAACAGTGAACAAGATGCTGGGAGCCACTCCTGAGCCAGCAGGTCACCTGACACAGTGTACAAACCCACATAAGGCATCTGCTTGAGCTCACTAATCTTTTTATGATGTCACGCATGTATGATTTGTGCACACGCACATACACTCACACAGGTATTTTACATAATGGTCATTAATGTTGAGAGGATAAATGCCTGCATACAGAGCGGCAGACGAGAACGCATGAAGCCCTCAGGAGCAAAACACTATCAAACGGCCTTTCTGACACGCATATCAGCACAGCTCAGATTCTGGCATGGCAAAGCACTAACTCAAGGTCTCGCTGTCCAGAAAACCCGGCACAAACACCCGCGTCCACAGACCCACGGGGTCCTTGGGACTCGCTGTTATTGAATTATGAAGGTAAGTGCATGGGCGCTTACCTGAGCTCCAAGATGATAATCACATAAGCCTGCCTGGGCGTGGCCCCTCCCCCTTTTCCTTTCTCCCCTTCACTAATCCTTCATCTTTTTCTCCCTCGCGTCTCCCCTCCCCCGTTGCACGCAGGGCTTCCTGGTTCACCTCGCAGACGACGGCCCCACGTCAGCGTCGCCATGGCGACTCGGCACTGAAGCCCCCCCCTTCGTTTTGGGCTGAGCTTCCTGCACTGCGGGCTACCTCAGGGCCCACTGCCACTCCCTCCTGCTCTCACGAGGATAGCGGTCGTTCTGGGAGATTCAGAGAAGGGGGGGGGGGAAGAATGCCTGCACCTCTCTCCAAAACCACTGGCACCAAGGGCACAGCAAGGCAGCACTAATCAATCCCCAAGCTGGACCCTTGGTGTGCGATTTTCTTTCTCCTCAAACAGAGTGGTTTAAGGAGCCATCCCCCACTTCCTTTTCCTGCGACCATGGTGGAGGTGCTCTGGAGGGACAGAGAGGTCTGGATGTGCGTGTGCCTCCACTCCCATCTCACGTTCCCTCCGCACAACAAACTCCACATAAGTGAGCACATGCCTGCAGGCATACATGCAGAACCAGACACGCATGCACAGCAGAATCATGTGTCAGGGGTTATGATCAATTTCAAGGTTAAAGCAACAACTACAGAATGACTACTTTATTTCCCCAGAGATACAATCAGTTATACACTTCGTGATGTACCAGTTCAGAAGGGTAATACTAAAGTAAGACCCCTCCCATCCAATAGTGTTCTATTATATACAGTACATCGATGTAGCCAAGGAAAAAGCACGCGATTCCATAAATAAGATTCAAGCTTGTTTACAGGGAGAGAGAGAGAGAGAGGATCCGGCAAAGAACAGGGGGAACGGTCAGGTGACTGGTACCTGAAACAAGTGGTCTGATGAAAAATGATAGCAGCTTCTACCTGAGCACCTTGAGTGGGTTGACATGGTAACAGCTGCATTGTAATGATAGTTAATTAAATACATTAAAAAAAAGTACAAGTAAGTACAAATGTTTAATTGACACTACATCAGTTTAAGTACATCAGCTTCTTTCAAAAACACAATGAGCATCATCTCCCAAGGTTTCCTGTATTCTGTGTTCTAAGAAATTGCCAAGAAACAGCTTAACTCTAAGAATCGCCATCGTTTACTGTACATAAATGATGTCATTTATCTATAGTAGTTGGTCAAGGTTAGGGGAACCGTGAGGCCTGACCGCCCCACTCCAGTGGGGCCTTCCCTGGGACGGGACGTACCTCTGGCTCTGCCCAGCAGAGTCTCCCGGTTCTGCACTGTGCTGGCTGGACTAATCTGCTGTAATCCTAAGAGGCTTTGCACTCTCCCCGGGAGAGACCCACGTCCAGCCACCTCCACCAACCTGGGTCTGTGCCTTCTCACAAGCGCTTGCCTACTCCTGCACCTCCTCACAAATGCTCACCTGGCCCCGCACCTCCCCACAAACGCTCCACTAGCCCAGGCCAGTGGATCCTCCTCTCCTGCCACCCTGCCTCAGTCTCGATTCTCTGTTCTTTCAGCGCACGCAGACAAGGACTAATCCAGCACCAGTTTAACAGCACCACAGCCAAAAAGATCTCTTTCACAGAGATGTATATTCATATTCATTTATTCAGGCAAATTTCATCATGACAGGAACACACAGTAGACACACACACAGACACACTTGCTTTCTCAGGATCTCATTCCCATATCAAAGCCCCCTGGAGGCCCTCCCCTCCAGTTTTGGCTGGCCCCTTTGTTTGCCTGTCTGGAACGCTGCTCCTGGCTGCAGGAACTTGAATGAGGGACACCCAACCCCCAGCAGTCCTTCATGATGGTGGCCTCCTAAAGACTTCCCTATTATTACAGAAGCAATCCCATGATGGGGCCCGTGAGCACTGGGAGCAGCCCTTCTCCCCACCCCCTGTGGAGCAGCCTGGTCTCCCAGGAATCTAGTGGCTGGGAAACCCCATGGCCAGCTGAGTGAGCAAAGTCCCTCCACCCCTAAACAGGATTAAAGTAAGGGGGTTTTTGGCTGGAAGAGGTGAAGAATGGGCTGTGTGGGGCCCCTACAGCCTCAGTGACTATGTAAGTGATACTGCCTCTCAGGTTACACAAAAATCACCAGAGCGGTTCTGAAGGGGCTGGATCAGCCTTGGCAAGCTGATAACGGTGAGTACTGTGTAAAGTCAGGAGCCTGTGGGATGGGACATGCACAGATCTCCAAAGGACATTTTGGCAAGCTGCTCTTCTTCATTTACTTTAGATTTTTCTGGTGCTATAAAACTAGGAACAACGGGCTTCATGCAAGAATGTTTTTGCTTTCTGACCCAAAATATGTTGTAGCTACTTTTATCATAAATCACAACACTCGACCGTCCCCTGTCAGATGCAGCAAACACTTGTTAGTTCACAGCGTTGTCATAGATCGTCGTGTTGTACAAGAGCGTGTGTTCATGAGAACTGGAATGAAGCTAAGGACCCTGCTCGATGTGTCCAGAAATGTCATTCACAAAAACGCTATCTACACATTAAAAAGGGCAGTTTTTCTATTTTCAGAGACTAAATGAAATCACATCAATAGTGAACATAAGAACTGAGAGAAACAGTGAAAGAGAGTAACGTTATCTGAGTTGATCGTGTATCACTTAAGGGCCGTATACAACCAAAATGAGAGGAACAGGAAGTTAAGGGACAGACAGACGACAGACTACAGCTGTTGTTGTTGGCTGGTGCAACACTGGATGTTTCAAGCAGAGAATGTCAATTCCAGCATCACGAACATGTAAATAACGTGACTGAATGAAGGCTGATTTAACACTGCATGTAAGGTCAATGGACAGTGCAGTCACGTGCCACCTCAGAACACGTTAGCCTTTAGCACGTGAGAATGACTGCTGCCATGATTTAGTAACGTGAAGTTAAACACTAATGCCAAACAAAATAATCGAAAAATGACTGAATATGAAAAATCAAACCAGATGAATAACAAACTCAAATTTCTTCAAGCTATTAAAGTAGGTAAAATTTGTTTGTTTATTTTCCCTTCGGCCTGTGTGTGACTCGTGCAATATGTCTGTAGCACCATAAAGACTGAGTGCGTGAGAGAAAATTGGTAAATGCTGAAATGGATCTGTTTGTGCAAGATCCTGCATAAGGACTGCTGTGTTGTTCTGGTGGTGTTGGTATATTACATAGACTTCATAAAATGCTAAGAAATACAGACAGTGTACGTTTACGAAAGTAATCTAGCAACACTGTAATGGTGAATAATGCTCCCTGTATTTAGCCTTCCAATGGGGCGGCTGAACGCCCTCACACCATAGCAACGGCTGGATTGCGTGTCTGTGTGTGTGACAGGGAGAGCGGCCAAATGATAGTCTGATAGAGTGAGATTGAGAGAGAGAGAGAGAGAGAGAGAGAGAGAGAGGGAAAGAGAGAGGGAGAGGGTGATAGAGAGGGAGGGAGAAAGGAAGGAGAAACAGATCAAAGGAAATGGACAGTGAGAAAAAAAAAAGAGAGAGAGAGAGAGAAGCAGGAACAGATAGAAGAAAAACATGAGAGGGGAAGTGAAGGCTGAGGGGAGGGGGCAGAGGGGTGGCCAGCTGGGGGCAGGAGGCACTGGAACGCCAGTCCGGACGGTGTGGCATGCTCCGGCAGCGGGGCTGCTGCAGTCCTGGAAACTACACCCTCACACACCACCCCCCATCCCAGCCTCACCCTGCACCAGGGCAACCACGCAAACAAGTAAAATCCTGACACAGCTTTCATTTTTTTTTTTTTATATATATATATATAGACACTAGCTGCCAAAATCCTTCCACTCTCGTCGGGATTAATAAACGGTCGCAGCACTAATCCCACACCACATGCGTTTGTGCTGCCTTCACTCAACCCAAGCTGCATCAATAACGTCTCTAAAGCAGCAGCAGGAACTTGGTCATGAGAACAGACTCAGCAAAGTCAAGGTTAGATGTGCTTCCTTGGCAACGGAGCGCTGTTTGAATGATCAGTGCTGCTAACAGCAGTTCTCACATGCAGAGTGTGAAAGTCATGCTTCCTTGTACAAAGCAGAGTTTCCCAAGGATCCAATCATACTCAAGCATGCAGATAAAAATTAAAATCATCGCTTAAAGCAACCCAGCATGGCACAAGGTAACAGAACGATGGGTGAAACAAAAGATAGTGGAACAGAGAGAACAGCACAAACATCAGCAGGTGATAATAGTTTTTCGTTTTGTATATTGGAATATTTAACACTGTAGAAAGACACATATTCTGGAACAGCTGCTGTAAAGCCAACGTATTAGTCACAGAACCCCGTGTGTATTTAAATCTCACCTCTGATAATCTTTCAGAGATACATTACCGTAAGATACATGTTATAATATAAGGGTGTTACTGGAGATTGGCTCAAATACAGCATTACTGGAGCTTCCACTAAGAAGTCAAGAGGTACAAAAGACACGTTGGCTTCTCTTTAATCAAACTACTCATCTGTATCAACACCCCCGAAATGACTATTTACCATCTTCAGTCTGAGCAAATGTGATCACAACAATGGATTGGAGTTCTCCAGATTTCATGCAAACGAGTGAGATTTAGCAATGCAAATTACTCTGTGCTCTGACACTCTGACAGATGAAACAGAATTGCTTCATTGAACAGTGCCTCAAAACAGCCATCCAAGCAATTGTGACATACAACACCATCAAGGGGTACCCAGTCACTACAGTCGGGATAAAGTTCATGCTTTTCTGCTGTATTATCAGACAAATCGTGCTCAAATGCAATCTCTGATCTGGGCCTCGTGATTCAAGATGATCAAGGCCAATCACAATGAATTTTTTACATTCTTATCTTACGGAAGTCCTATAACAGCTCAGCCCCAATGCAATACTGTGACGCGTGTTTGTGAACAAGTTTCCCCGTCAACCACATGTCTCTTATTTACGAAATAAATAAATAAATAAAAAGAAGAGCTTAAGAGGACCTGAAGAGGAGTCAGAATCTGGGCCTTACCTTTTGCAGGCTGGTTGGGTTGAGTTGGGTTTTATCAATGATCTTTATTGCAACCTGAAAATTGTAAAGGCACATGTCAGTAGTGGTGTACCTCGAATAGGGTTAGGTCACATGTTTCCGTTGCAGAAGTCACAGTAGCTGGATATATCCCATATATCTTTGATCAAAGTGTCAAAGTGTTACAAAACTGGATGAGAAACTTTCTTTGTCAAGCTTTGTTTACTTAACTTAAAAATAAACCACAACACTTGATTGCTACATCTTATCTAGTCATGGAGGATGACTGCACTGCTCAGTTTAGGTCTCACTGCTCAAATTGATTTCAACTCAATTATGGGCTGGTGTTACATCAGGGAAACCCTAACCTCCACAGGACAGAGCTCCTCCAAGCCAGGAATTGGATGCCTGTGTTCCGGGGCTTACCTCTCTGCCCGTCAGGATGTGACGTGCCAGCTTCACCTTGGCGAAGTTGCCCTTGCCAATGGTCTTGAGTAGCCGGTAGTTGCCAATGTGGGGGTGCTCGTCCGAGCATGAAGCGATGGAGCTGCGGCAGCGAGCCCCCAAGGAGCGGTTGGACCAGGCTGAGCCCTTCTCCGAGCGACTGGCTGAGAGTGGTGCATGCTGGGGAGGGAGCAGAGGAATGCTGAGGAACATACAAAACCCCTTTTATGATAGCATTTTGACACGGTCTCACATCTGGCACGCCGGAAAGCACAGAGTCACGCTTGCTAAAACTTTCACGGCCATTTCCAGGTGGATTTCCCTAGTGGATTAAACGATCAGCCCTGCATGGAGATGAACAGGTCGTAATGCTGGGAAGCAAACAGTGATTGGATTACAGACAATATTCCAGCCAGCAAGACTTTAGCACACAGGTGTCCACATGTTTCCCGAGCCTGTGAAAGTCAAGCTGACCTTTTCTGAGCAATGACCTGCCACAGCTCTGCTGCGTTTGCTGCTGTGTCTTAGGAGAACAGGCCACGGAGAAGATGGAGGACCTTAGTACATCATGCTATTTAAGATTTAATCTATTCTGGAATGTGCTACGCTTTCGCGTCGTAATGCTAAATGACACCACTACACTCCATCCTCCATGATTAGCCCGTTGCCCATACAGTAAGTACAGGCTTACGCTGATTCTTTAATTTGGTCATAGCTTATGAATGCAGCGTACGGCTATATGAGGGCCGCGTGGGTACATCACGTGTAGGGCTTTCATAGTGAATGACTCACAGCTTTAAACCTCAAGCTTGTTATGGAGACGGTTGGGGGGGAAATCCACACACCAGGCAAACGGAAGGTTTTACTGTACTTCTCTACTACTGCCCTTTTCACACTTATATAACCCACACATTCCTAATCTCAGATGGCTGTTTTGTTGCAAACAAATCCAGTAAAACACTGCTCAGTTATACCACATGTGAAAATGGAATCCTTGTGTGAAAGGGGTGGCAGCTACCCGCCCCCACACACACACACCCTGCCTGTGGATCTGTGTGCTGCGTCAATGCGTCTTGGACCTCCAGTAACCTGGAAGGAAGGTGACCTCCAGAACTGCTCTGACCTCCAAGAGACAAGATGGATAGTCACTGACCCCCCCCTCGGGCCTTCACTTATTCACATACATGTATGTGAATAAGTGTCTGTGTGTGCATACATTTCTGCATGCACACACAGACACACGCGTATGTATACAGATCGTACTAACTCCAGCCCCATTATTCACCTCACGCTGGCTGATGGTTTTCATTTCTACATTTGGCGACTATCTGTTTTCCAACATCAGCCCCTCCTCCTCTTGTTTCTCCCTTTCAAAGAGAGCACATCGATTCTCCCTTGGACTCCCACTCTGATTGCCAAACCAATTTATTCAGGGCGGTGGGGGTTGGGGAGATGGATGTGGGGGTTAGAACATCCACTGCAGGCAGTACTGGCCTCAGATACAGTTTGGAAGAGGTTATCCACACCCAAAACCACACCTTGCTGAGGGGGAGATAATGCCAAGATGAATGTGCATTTCAAGTCTCCATCATTTCAAAACTCCAATCCGTCTCACACTTACAGAGACGGTGAAATATGGGACTTATGCTGTCTCCAAAGGACGGCAAATCAACCAGAGTAAAACGTCCAACAATCACTTTTAGAAGATCTATAACCAACATAGAAAGCCATTCCGTATGACGTGTGTGTGTGTGTGTGTGTGTGTGTGTGTGTCGCTGGGAGTAGAGACCTTGGTCTCCCCCTTTTTTTCAAATACATTATTAACTCTCTGAATAAAACATACTGGGCTCATTTTGTCCTGATATGACATTTCACTCATGCCGGCACTAACTTATTTAAACTGATATGTACACATGGACCATTGGCAACCATTCACGTTTTCTTCCATTGTTCTCGGACTGGTCATCACTTTCCTGCTCACTCATCGTCTTTCTGTTGAACACTTTTGTTTTCCTAAAACCCATCAAGCTTTACAAGCAGCAAAAACAAAGGGAGTGAACATGTAGATGAAGCGCCTCCGAAGTGTCTCCCCGGGAAACAGCACCGAGCAGCAGTAAGCGCAGGTTAGCGAGGATCAACTTCCTTCTTAAACACTCGACTACGGTCCTATGGTCCTGGAGACCCCACCCTGGTTTGAGACAATAGACCTCCCTCTTTGGGGAGCATCCTGTCTGGGACAGGCAGAAGGATGAGAGAGAACTGGGTCAGGGTCTGTTCATTCAACCACGTCCTGCTATTCCTCTGCATGGGTCGGGTCCTCTCCCTCCAATCTATCAGTCGTACGTCCTGTTTTGCACAACGGTGTGACGCCCCAGAGTCAGCACCAACCAGTTCCTCATTGTGGCCTCTTCTATCTACATCTCCCTGTAAGTGAGGACTCGTCAACAAACACAACAGACTACTGACAGCAGTCGTGCTATCGTGTGCTGCACATTGAAATTGAAGTAATATCAAAAGCTTTCAAAAGATGTACATGGACATGTTTGACCAAACCTAGAAAATGTCAGCCCTCATCTCCCATTTTTAATTTCACGCGTCAAATGTAATGCCACATCTTCCCCGTTTCTGCTTTCGATCAGTTACGTTAGCGGACGCAGTCAGCCTGGCACATCAGCAACCTCATGGATGGATTCTTATTTCTCAGGGTAAGAGTGCACGGAGACGTGCAGACGGACGGGCGAACAGGCAAAACACGCCTGGTAAGCAATGCTGGGCTCTGACAGACGGGCAGCCAGCGGCGAGGAACGGGCAGCTGCTTGAGCGGTCTCACCTTGGCAATAGATGAGAGGACCCCCCCCCCCCAACACACAAAACCCAACCGAGACCCATCTGGTAAGCGCTCAGCGCAGAGAGCGCCCATCCCCCACCCCTTCCAAAATCCACAAAGAGACACCACGAGCATTAGCTGTCAACTGCTGCAATCGGCTCTACAAACAAAACCATGACGCAATGCTGAAACAGCCTGGGGCAGTAAAGCGTGTTTCTACAGCAGTCTGCTCTTGAATCCAAATTCTTTAGTAATTAGTTTATTTATTCTTTAGTTTGCAGATATAGATAACGTATGGTTGTTTCTCTGTATCGGCCACCGTGAATTGATTGGGGATGATTGCTGGAGTGTCTATAAGTGTTTATAAAGCTTATCTATATTGCAGAACACAAGGCATTGAACATAGACAGGCATGTACATGTACAGGCAACTGTACATAGAAAAGTGTAATAATAACCTTATTACTAAATGCCGGCAATGAACTAAATACAACTTTACAATATAGCAAATGAGGTGTCACTTAAGAATGATTACAACAACCAAATATTTTACACTATTTTCAAGGCCTCTTGCAGGAAACATTAATCATCACACAGTTGTTATTTATTATGGGACAGGTGTGATTCTGACATATTTCACCCGATGTAGATGCAAATAATAAAAATTATATAAAGTCGTTGCTTTTAGATATAAAAGACAAATATGGTAAAGACTGTGTAAAGTGTAAAACTACTGTAAAGTGTTTCTATGGAAACACTTATGGAATGCACCGCATAATATTTTTGTCCATGGCCTCACAATGATGAACATCTTCTACCCCTTTCTTGTTGGGATTCCAAGAAGCAAACCACTGGGCTGACAGGCTCCCAGCTTGTCTGGCCTCTGTGTTCGATTAGCTGAGGCATGCAGCTAATGGCTGGTTGTCTGTCTTTTTCCAACAAACACTGGGGAAAACCACTAGCTCAGTGGAGTTCTGCCAGTGGGGTACTAGAGAAATAATTCCTAGTTTTATAAATGTCTGGAGGATCTTATTCTCAATTTTCTATTTGAGTACAAATCCCAGCACAAAGAACTATAAATCACAGTACAGGAAGAGGTCCAGTGTACAACTGCAGCACTGCGTGCATTATTGTCTCTTTATTGACAAGTGATTGTGGGGAGATTGAGTGTGGCTGCAAAAAAACTTGAGGCCAAACATTCATAAGTCAAATCAACTGACTCCCAGTGCATTTAAACTGATGTCTCATTCAAATGGAAGCAAGAACATCAGACATGCACCTTAAAGCATTCATGGTAGATACTCCTTATGGCCATTAAACTTCAAGTGAAGTAACAAGAAGTGGTTGTGCACAACTGCTCGCAGACTTCTCCTTAACTTCCTTTAGTGGCTGGCCAATAAAATAACACAATAAGACATTGTTACTTCTGCACATCAGCAAAAACAGAGTGTCATACAGCAGAGAGAGAGAGAGAGAGAGAATCAGAGGGAGGGAGAGAGAGAGGGAGAGAGAGAGGGAGAGAAAGAGAGACAATCAAAGAGAGCCTTTTCCAAATTCTAAATTTCTGGTCTTGACACTGTTTTTAAGGAAGCTGGTGAAGCGTAACACAAAATGGCTGCCATCATGACCAGGCGAAACCTGTTTCATTTGAACAGATAAGCCAATTATCGCATAAACACATGACCTGAAAACAAGGTCTAAGGTCTGGGCTACAGTGTCAGGCCAGTCCCTCTCCTCCAGTCTTGGGCTATTTGCACAACAGAAATATCTTGATCACCTTCTGGCCTGTGTATATGTACGCTGGGATCTCTGGTTTTGTTACTCAGCTCTTGTTCTATGGCCAGACAAAATGTTTGCATAATCTACAAGACTGATTTCTCCCCCTTGACGTACGTCGCAGCGCGTTGACTCATTGCTTCCAATTCCTCTGTCTCAAAGTCTGGTCACTTCCACTGGGTTCTGCAGAGTCTTGCTGACACTGTGGTATGTATTACTGCACTACTAGAGAAGAGACCACTGAACACTGTAAGGACCCTCTGGTCATAGTATAGAGTGAATGACCGGTTCCGATGTGTTCAAATAGTCATGCTAATGTTCTTTACGATCAACTGAGTCTCCAATTCCTTTGTTGAGTCATAGTCTTTGTCATTATGAAGGTTAATTGGGTGATATCATGTAATAACGCTGGTAAATACCTTTATGTTTGAATGCTTTGTAATCTGTCAGTGGCGCATGACAACACCATGTACAACAAAGGCGTAAAGCATCTTTAGATAAAGTAACACAGTAATTGGATTACACAACGATACACAATACGTCAAGTTACAACAGATGTTCATGGCGGACAGTGCAGATTCACAAGTTCAGAACTTTAGCTCTAGGAGGAAACTTTTCACCTTCTTCTGACCCCAAGCTCACAAAATATCATCTTCTGTCATGCGTGTCTATACTGTCACATGCCTGTTACTGTTTAACACATATACTATACAAAGAAACTGTAAAATCCTAACTACCTTTTCAACATTTTAAGGAGTTTTTTTTTTGACATTATTAAAGTATGAATAAATGACTTCTCAACCAGACCCTGTTTACTGCAACAAAATTTTCCCACTGTACAAGAACCTTTGTTGAGATAAAGTTGTTGAAATTACACATGCTAGTGAGATCACTGGGAAACCAGAGATCATATGAAGTGGCAGTATGTCAGGTGAATGTTAAAAACAACATAAAGTACATTATGTTTTCCACCAACATCCCAAATACACTGAAAAAGAAGAGGTCTGGCTGAGGTCATGCATGAAATTGACATTAAATCTACTGCCAACTGATGATAATAGAATATGGCATGTTTCATTCATTAGAAATGCAACCAGATCAATACAGGTTACATATGCTTTTAGAGCACAGCAGTACACATGAGCTGATCTCACCACACTTGGCCTTGGAATAATGCAATAAAAACAACCAACTGGAGGAATGCTACATGATAAAGCAATGAGCTCAATGTCTCCTTTTTCCATACATGATAACCTGCAGGAAGATTCAGGAACATCACAAGTTCTTCCACTGACGTGGTGTGTTAAACCTATATATTTTTTGATAAATTATACATGCCTAGGAATCTGGGAGACATTATAGTGGAAAATAACAATGCGTTGCCCACACCCATAAACTGATCCAGCATAAGACTGTTCGTCTGCCAAAAATAAATAAATAAATAAAATACTGGGGGATGCTCTGGCTAAAGTGTTATTAGCAACAAAAGAACACGAATGATGCCAGAATAAAGAAAGACGATCAACGTTAATCAGATCTGTGAATCAGTAATGAGTGCGCACTGTATGCCTAAATGTGGATTTTCAACACAGTCCTTTAAAAGTCATCCCTAGCTTGCTGATTCATTCCAGCTTTTCAGAAGGAAAACCAGGTTTCCAGTCGTGCAGGTCTATGCTCTGTAATGATATTAACACTGGAGCACTGCGGGCACATGTGCTTTCAGCACATTCAACACGAGTGTTGCCTTTCCAGGAAGCAGTATGGCCATGGAGCGACTAGCTACACGCATTGTAACTACACTACCCAACACTACTCGGTTTAAACATTATTTTCACGCTTTGCTGGGACTGCAATTGTCAGTCACTGCCTTAGCCACTATAGTCTACACTTGGTTTCCATTTCCTGATCCAATAAGTGTCAGTAAAGCGATTACTTTATTGTTTTAAAGTGATGGATGGTTTTGGTAAATGGAAACACTCCGTACTGTGTAGGTCAGCGATGAAGGCTTTACTTACGTGGTCTGAATTCCTGTCGCTCCCTGACTGCTGTGCTGGGCGAGAAGACATTGTCCCTGAGGTCTCAATTTCAACAGCGACTCTTTATTTATTCCTATTTATATATGTACAAAATCGAAGAGCGCAAAGACAAAACTGCGGTCATTTGCGTATCTGCATCTCAGCTACTGATCTTAAGGCAATCAATGCCCTTGTTAAACCAGCAGCCACACTGGGCTGGAGTTGGGCGTCCTGCTAGAAGCAGTAAGCAATGATATTCTCAGATAATCCGCATGTTCAGTTGCATACAGGATTCCCCTACCCAACGCTAAATAGAGACGAGAGGGCGTCCAACGTTAAAATGCTATATTTCGCTCATGGTTGTATTATTTACGCTGAAACAAGACATTTTGTCTGTTGACCAACGAGAAATGTTCCATCCTGCGTTTCCATTATATCCACGGGCTGTCTACATCAGCACGGTTAATACGTGTCCTAGACTTGAATCGCTGTTTGCTCTGCTGTCTTTAAGTCTGACAAGGCGACATAAAAAGATGGATCAAACGAGGCAAAATATTTTCCGTATCTTCATTTTAAGAACATTTGTTGTTTTTTTTGTTTTTTATAAACTGTCTTTCACCACTCCCACGCAAACAGCGTCTCGTTCAAAGAGTCATGTGTACATTTCCAGGAAAATAAATTAATAAATAAATAAAAAAAACCCAGAAACTGCAGCTAGCCAACAATGTGTGAACTACAAAATAAAAACGGACGCCTCCCACCTCTCCGACCCTGTGTTACGCCTAAACAAAAAGGTCTCAAAGAAAAGCAAAAATAGAAAAAAAAGTGTCGAAGAGATGTCCGTCCGAACATCGCCTCTCACAGTACAAAATAAAGGATGGTCTCACAATCTTCATCCCCAAAAGCGTGTGACATGGGCATCAAGGAAGGACGTCAGGCTAAAGAATGGGCCGGGTTGCGGTGAACAACCCCCCCCTTCTGTCTCAGCCCCTCCCCCCTCTGCCCCAGCCCCTCCCCCCTCTGGTTTTCTTAAAGAGACAATTTACCCATTCATTCATGTTGCATGATCCGAAATAGACCGCCACAAAAGTAAGAACTGCAGTTAAAAACGTCTTTGTACACCGTGAATTATCAACACAGACAATTTCATCTGAAAACTTGGTGTCATTTTTAAACGCCGAACAAAATGGTAAAAGCTAGATCTGTAAACTGAGTGGCAGCGTTGGGCGTTTTCCCGCTGGGGGGAGGGGAGTGGGGTTAACATACAAGGGCTGGACTACGATCTTTATTTGATTAGTTAATTTATTTACTTATTTATTTGTCTGTTAGTTCATGTGCATACTAGTACTTATGATTGCTTTACAAGAGGTAAAAGGATACCTACTTGATTTCCTGGTCTACTGCATGAAAATGAACATTTTTGCTGTTTTGTTTGCCATACAATTTTGTTTGTTCATCAAAACTACCTCCACCATGTTTCATCCATGAGAAGACCCCCCCAACATATTTTACATATTGCAATTGTATTCATGCCTTAAACTCTGATAATGAGAGATTTACATTGCACAGTATAGGCTATATTTCTGACCTCTTGACCTTGTTGATAATCTTAGTGACAGTTATATGGGTAAACTTCACATCTCTGGTTATCACCACCTCTGAAATATATACCACTGACTATACCATTGACTAGAATTTCAAGATGTTTTTGCTACACCCAGTTTCTGTGGCTGTGAATTAAATTCTTGCAGCATCTATGTTACTTCCATTGCTTTTAATACCTGTTTACAGATTTTTGGCAAATCTGTCATTTAGAGGTTTAATATAGTTTAATATAGTTATTCTGTGTGGTCTTTTAAATGTTTGCTATCAACTAGTTGGCAAATCACGCTAGGTGGCGATATTAGCTAAACAAACCACTTTGCATTATGTCAAACATTTGTAGGCAATCTGTTATATCTGATATTCTGTGCACTATGAGTTATTTTGTATAAACTCTGGAATATTTATGTACAGTACATTTCATAAATAAATGAACAGTGACAAAATCATTTTTGTTTTATCTTTGTGTTCACTACACAGGACTTCATATGTAATGATGACTACGGACAAAGTACAGAATGTCAGCTTTAACTGAATAGAATTTAGAGCTGTAATTCTTTAAGCTTCACTTAATATAGATTAAAATACTAGAAAAATTGGGTCACTGTCCAGTAATTACAGACTGCAGTGTCATTATTTTAGCTTCCTTGCCTACGAAGAAAAAAACTATACTTTGAGGTTAATTAGTACAGTAGCAGTTTAATTAACCAAATACAGCCTACATTTATATAAACACAGCATAGTTTGGCAGAATATGTTCCAGTTGACCAACTGATGAATAAGTCAAGCTTCAATGTAATGATAAAGTTGCAATGAATGTAATTCCTAGTTTGATGGAGATTATGATGTTTGTAAATACTAATTTCTGACTATTGAACTTGCAATGGAATAATGCTTTGTCCTTTAGACCATAGAAAAAGTTCACAATTAATGAGGAACAATTAGTGGCTATGAATAGTCAAGAGTGTTATGTACACAGCGGAAACACATACATCACAGGGCCTCCAACACCTCCTAATGGCACCATCTTATGGTCAACAAAGAAAAATACAATACTGTAGTACTGGTAACAGAGTACTCCCTGACCACTTGAACACCAAACAAATGTGAGGTAGAATTCAGTTTTTTTTTGGCAAGGAATTCCACAAAGTGTTGGAAAACATTGTCATTTGTCATTTTGGTCTATGTTGACAAGTAATTTGTCATTTGCATTTGACATGTAGGATTTAGATCTTCCATGGACAATAATTATGGTAGTTAATTGATGCTACACCCGCATCCTAACCTTAACCTCAGTAACCAAAATAAAATGTTTTGAAAAGTCTTTTTCAAATAAAAGTAATACTTTTTGTTAAAAAAGCATTTGTAGACATTTGTGAGGTATAAATCTGACAGATCAGGATGAAAACTGGTCTACTGAGGAATGGAAAATCACAGCCAGCTAAGATGAGTCCAGGTTCCTTTTGCCTTTTGATGATGGAAAGAATCAATAATCTGATATTGGCACAAGCAACAGGTCACCATCCTGGCTGATGATGTGGGCAATATTTGTCTTACACACAATAAGGCCCCAAATATCCATATGAACATCACTGCTGATCAAGTTAATCTCTTCAGGACTCAGATGGACACAGCAAGTAAGGTGATGCATAAAAGGTGATGCACAAGGTGTGAATTACCATAGAATTATTCAAAGAACATGGTAGCGAGTTTGTCTCTGTGGCCTGTAGTGATAGAAACACTGGGGCTCCAACAGATCCAAGGAGTGACAGCATTAGTCTCAGTCCAGAAGAGTGCAGCCCTAGAAACAGACAAAATACTGCGCCACCATCCTCAAACTCCCAGGTGACTGGTTTAAGGACTGAGAGAAAAAGAAGTACTTCATCAGCAGTGTAAGCAGAGAGCTTCAAGAGTAGCATCCTGCTTGCACAGTTGATGAAGGACTTCTGAGTGAAACATCCTGTTTCTCTGGAAACCCTGTGTACTTCACTGCAGTTTGTATTACCTCTCTGTCTGTCATGGTCAAGAGCTTGTTCAGTTTCTGAGAGAAGTAACATGGTAAAATCAGAAATGCAAAATATTATATCTGATAAAGTCTATGGGGAAACTAACCTAGGTGAGTTATTTCATTTGGGTATCTGAGCTTTTAGAACATATTACAATCAATGTATTTTACATGAAAATAATAAGAGAACACCTTGCTCAAAAACAGATCAGTTGTTGGCCTGAGACGTATTACTGTTTGTTTTATCTAGCATATATTATTTAAAAATAACACGTTAGTAACATCCTCATAATGCACCATCAGCAGATTTGCCACACATTACCTTGTACACATGAAAATCTCTTAATGCTGGCCTGAAAAAAAAGTTTCCTGCTAATGCTGCAAACCTCAAACCTCAACAACTGGGTTAGCTCTTCTTGTCTAAGATGTCACTGGTCTTTTTTTTTTTGAACGAGTTTACACGCACAAGAATTGTCCTGACACGAATTTTTCATTTACTTTCTACTTCTAGCACTCTGACAACACTTTTGCTGCTGACATATTGGTAAGTTTTACTCATTTATATATTCACAATAGTATGCACTGTTTACAAGCCAACATTTGGAGTGTGCTCCGTGTAACATCAGAAAACCTTGTCATTATTTGTAGAAGGAGAAACAACACATCTGTATAGGTACTGAGAATCAAAATGTGGTCACATCTCATTGTGACAAAAATCATTAGAAGAAGCAATATAAGTCACATGTAGTACATAAATGGCTTGTAAAATATTAGTTTTTATTGTGACTGTTTACAAATCAATTGTAAACATGTCTGATTTAAAGTGTTTGTTTAAAGTTTGAGTCTTTATGTCACTGATTTTTAATTTTTGTTTTTATTTTTGCACCAACCACAGACTTGTTTCCTTGGCTGTTTTTTTGAAGTGAAACCACTGATTGTAACTTTTCTTCTTGCTCACATATTTCATAGTCTCTCTGTATATATTCAACCTCTATGTTGTATTATACTGTCAACACACTCTTGTATAGTCATGCCTCCTGTGTATTGTCAATTCTCTCTCAGGTCAAAGTGATAACCATGCTGAGACTCTTGAGCATGGTATTGACCATCTTCACAACTGCTGAAGCTTGTTTAATGCCTTGTGAGTGTGCAGACAACATCACCGTTACTTGTTACAACAAGAACCTTTTGGAGTTGCCTTGGCATCTGCAAGGTACCAAGTACCTCTATGTTACTCACAATAATATTCGAGCTCTTCCCAGTGAAGGTTTGGAAGAACTACAGGTCCTTGATCTCACCAGCAACCACCTTGGTGAGTGGTTTGCTAATACTACCATCTTACCAAACATGAGAAATCTTAACAGTTTTTTTCTAAGAGGAAATGGGCTTAGCACAGTTGTTGGTGGACAGTTTCAGGAGCTACAGAATCTCACCATATTGGACCTAAGTGAAAACAACATTAGGATTCTCACAAAGAACTTCTTCCAAGGTCTGGACAAGCTTCAAATTCTTATTTTAAGCTTAAATCAGATACATAACCTGTCCTACACAGATTTTGAGGGAGTTCCTGCCCTTAGTGAACTGCACCTGAATAGTAATAAGATTGAGGTGGTAGATCAGGGTACATTTCAAAATTGCACCAATTTGAGCAAACTCTTCCTGTCTAACAACAATTTGAGAAGTGTAGAGGAAGGGACGTTCAGGGGAGCACTGAGTCTGACACACCTTGACCTCAGTAACAACAGACTCTCCAATGTACCTGCTGATGCCCTTAAAGACACACCCAATCTCACCAGCCTCTACCTTCAGAAAAATGACATCACTTTTGTTCCTGGGTATGCCTTCTCTATGCTACTTACATTAAGGAAATTGTACTTGAACAATAACGCCCTTATAAGTTTAGATGAGAACTCTCTGAAGGGTCTTTTCAATCTTGGTGAACTTGATCTGAGTTCCAATCAGTTGCAAGATCTCCCTTCACTGCTGTTTAAAGATTTGGGCAAACTTGAAATTCTAAATTTATATCACAACTCCTTGAAATCACTCCGTAAAGGCCTATTTAACACATTGACCAAGTTAAAAGAGTTACAGCTTGACAGAAATAATATTCAGACAATCCCACCAGATTTATTTAATCCACTTTCGAAAATCAGGCATTTACTGCTGGACAATAATCTCATCTCGGATCTCAACTCTTTATTTGGAAAACTTAGAAGGCTTAAACATCTTGATCTGAGCAACAACACTCTGACGAAAATTTCAAAGGGACTTTTCGAAATGAAACAACCGTCCACTGATGATGTTGAACACCTATCGTCAAAAATGTCCCCTGAACTAAGGGAGCTCCACCTGAGTAATAATAAGATTGAGGTGATAGATCAGGGTGTATTTGAAAATTGCACCTGTCTAAACAAACTCTTCCTGTCTAACAACAATTTGAGAAGTCTAGAGGAAGGGACGTTCAGGGGAGCACTGAGTCTGACACACCTTGACCTCAGTAACAACAGATTCTCCACTGTACCTGCTGATGCCCTTAAAGACACACCCAATCTCACCAACCTCTACCTTCAGAAAAATGACATCACCTTTGTTCCTGAAAATGCTTTCTCCAGGCAGCCTGCATTAAAGAAATTGGATTTGAGCAATAACGCCCTTATATATTTATATAATGACTCCTTGAGGGGTCTTTTCCATCTTAGTGAACTGGATTTAAGCTTCAATCAGTTGTCAGATCTGGCCCCAAGTGTATTTCGAGACTTAGGTAAACTGGAAATTCTTAAATTGAACCACAATGCCCTGGTGTTACTTCACAAAGGTTTATTCAACAGTTTTCCAAAATTAGGAGACCTAAAGCTTGGTAACAAAAACATTTCTACCATTCTACCAGATCTACCCCAGACACTAACAAACCTCAAAGAATTACACCTGGACAATAATAACATCGGTGAACTTCACTCATTCACATTTACAACACTGGGCAAGCTAGAGAAGTTGTACCTGGGTAACAACATGCTGAGAAAAATTTCCAGAGGGTTTTGTTACATGACCAAGCCATCCCACGATGATGTTGAACACCTATCGTCCCCAATATTCCCTGAACTAAGGGAGCTCCACCTGAGTGGTAATAAGATTGAGGTGGTAGATCAGGGTGCATTTGAAAATTGCACCAATCTGATCAAGCTCTTCCTGTCTAACAACAATTTGAGAAGTGTAGAGGAAGGGACGTTCAGGAGAGCACTGAGTCTGACACACCTTGACCTCAGTAACAACAGACTCTCCAATGTACCTGCTGATGCCCTTAAAGACACACCCAATCTCACCAGCCTCTACCTTCAGAAAAATGACATCACTTTTGTTCCTGAAAATGCTTTCTCTAGGCAGTCTGCATTAAAGAAATTGGATTTGAGCAATAACGACCTTATATATTTATATAATGACTCCCTGAGGGGTCTTTTCCATCTTATTGAACTGGATTTAAGCTTCAATCAGCTGCATGACCTGCCCTCAAAAGTGTTTCAGGACTTGGAAAGACTGGAAATCCTTAATTTATACGACAATGTCCTGGAATCACTTTCCAGAGGATTGTTTGAAAACTTAACCCAATTAAGAGAACTACAGTTGGAAAGCAATAATATATCCGTTATCTTACCAGAATCATTTTACCCTCTGGTAGAACTCAGAGAACTACAACTGGACAGCAATAGAATTCATGATCTTAACGGATATTTATTCACAACAATGACAAAGTTGCAGAACCTTTATATAAGTAACAATGTTCTTTCGAAAATTCCCAAGCGCTTTCTAAACAAAACACAGCATCTGAAAGAGTTACATCTGATGAACAATCAGATCTCCGTTGTCTCCAAGTTTGCTTTCAAAGGCCTTCACAGACTGCAGTCTCTAAGCCTCAACCAAAATGAAATTTCTATTCTGCATGTAGAGCTACTTGCAGGTCTTAGTAACTTACGAGAGGTGTGCTTCAACAATAATAAAATAAAGAGCCTCCCAAGTGGTTTTTTTGCAGGGCTTAAAAACTTGAGGATGCTTGACTTGTCAAACAATTACTTGACAGTAGTGTCTAATGACAATTTCACAGACCTGCATGCACTGAAAGAATTACACCTGAGTTTCAATAAGCTTAATGTAGTACCACATAGCACTTTCAGGTCAATGGGAAACCTGCGAAAGCTCTTTCTGCAAAACAACAACCTGCACCAATTACATTCAGCAGTGTTTTCCCCTTTGATTTCTTTGCAAGAGCTTGATCTGGAGAAAAACCAGCTTTGTTGTTTAGACCCTTTGCTATTCCAAAGCTTAAAAAAACTGAGACATCTGCATCTTAAATCAAATCAATTGGTGTCACTGTATCATCGGACTTTGGACACTCTGACAACTCTGAAATCTATTTCTCTCAGTGAAAATCCATGGGATTGTTCTTGTTTATCTATTACATATGTCACCAAATGGATTAATAACAGGACCCAGTTGGTGAAGGACAATCCCACATGCTTTTCCGTGTTTGGCAAACGTCTTCGTCAAGATATCTCACTATTGCTATTCCAGTGTGTCAACACTGGCCATTTCTGTAAATGCATTCCACAAATGGCAATCTTAACAGTGATTATAGTTTTCATTTCAAATGTTAACATCCTGTGATGTTTCCTGTGATATAGAGGTTGTTTCTCAAACCCAGTCCTTGGGGGCACACCACACAGTTCCATGTTTTTACTCTACCCAGGTTCGAGCAAAAACATGGAACTGTCTAGTGGACCCCTTGGACTGGATCGGGGAAACTACTATAGCGCATTGTGTTTGGAGGTCAACAGTGTTATCATCCATAATCAATGACTGTATTTCCTTCAAAATGTGTCTATCAAAATGTGATAGTTTCAAAAGCCTTTAATTTTGAAAAAGATTTTTCTGCAGTGTTTTCAGTTAGTACTGTTAAAGTCCCTGCATCATAGCCTGCATCATCTGTGGTTAAATCAGTGGTTAACAAAATTATGCATATAGCTAAAGCAAGCAACACACTCATGCACACAAAATTTTCTATTTTTTCCTGGTAGCTTGTATATGTAATATTGGTACATTTTGGCAAATACCTTGCTGAATTAATTAATCTTGGGGTGTACTGAGCTTTATTATACCTTTATGTGTTCTCTATTTTCTTTACTTTGTGAACTGTGTTTAAGAAAATGCTATACAAATAAAGTTTAAGAAATAAACACAACCCTAGTTTTATAAAAGCATTTTTATTGTTGAGCTGTTCAATAAAAATGAACAAATGTTTTCTTAAATATTTAATTTTCAACAAAATGACAAAAAAAAAAATGCTACAAGCTGCATTTAAATGTGCAACATCAATACTGGAGGTTCCTGAAAGGTGCTGTGGATTTCATCATACCCTTTAATAAACTGCAGGAGTATTTTATTGCATTCTACATCTAGCACATACAGAACCTCTTAATTTATAAAGATGCACTGAAATGATTTCAGTTTCACAACCTGAACAAATACAATATGGCATAGCCAAGTTAGCTCAAAATTAGTTTATATCATATAACTGAAAGAGCAATGCATGCATTTCCCAGTGAGCAACATAAGACAACAATGTTGCTCTAGACCTTCATTTCCTTCATTTACTGGTTATACGCACATTTATGGCTTTTCAAGTTTCTCTGATAACCAAAGCTCCTCCCACACTTGTCACAAGTGTATTGTTTCTCTCCTGTATGAACATACATGTGAGCTTTGAGAGTGTTAAGCTGAGTAAAACTGCGCTGGCAAATACTACAGCTGTAAGGCTTTTGCCCAGTGTGCACACGCTCATGTCTGCGGAGATTGCCTGCAGATGAGAAACCTTTACCGCACACGTTGCAACCAAAAGGCCTTTCCCCAGTATGAGACAGTTGGTGAGACTTAAGACTGTTTTGCTGGGTGAATGTCCTGCCACACACCGGGCAGCTGTAGGGCCTTTCCCCGGTGTGCGTCCTCTCGTGAATTTTCAAACTGCCAGCGCTCCGGAAGGACTTCCTGCAGATGAGGCAGCTGTGAGACCTGCCTCCATCGTGCTGACTTTGGTGAGCGTGCAGGCTGGCGAGAGAGGCCACTTCTTCGCCACAGACACGGCACGATACGGACGCGTCGCCCGCGTGAGTCCCTTGGTGGGCTTTGAGGGCGTCGGCGCAGGGCACAGCCAGTCCGCAAGCCACGCAACTGAAACCATGCCCTCCCGCCTGCGCCCCCCCGTGCAGCCTCAGGCCGTTGGCCTGGCTGAAGCCCTTACCACACGAGTCGCAGACAAACGGCCTCTCGCCCGTGTGGGTGCGCTCGTGAGATTTCAGTGTGGTCAGCTGGTTGAAACTTCTCCCGCATGTCAGGCAGGCAAATGGTTTCTCACCTGTGTGGATTCTCTGGTGGCGGGACAGATTGGAGAGGCAGGCAAAGCTCTTCCCACACGCGCTACATGTGTGGCACCTCTTCACTGAGTATGCCAGCACACATTTCCGCAGAGAGCGCGGTTTGCCATCTAGCCGCCTCTTCATGTGGTAGATCCTTTCATGATTCTGCAGCCGCTCTTGATGAACAAACGTCTTGCCACACTGATAGCAGACATAAGGTGCAGTGTGAAATTTCTGATGGTTAGCTAATCTATGCTTCTTTATGAAGCTCTTACCACACCGTGAACATTTAAATGGTTTCTCCACAGCTGCGTGAAGAACCTGGTGTGCTTTAAGGTGGATCAGCTTGCTGAAGGTCCTTTTGCAGTTCTTACAGCTGAACTTGCATTTTCTGTTCCAATAGCTGACCCATATCTTTCTGTGCTTCGATTCTCTTACATTACTTGTAGAATTCATTTCCTTCCATTCCATTTTAGTAGGAACATCAGCCTTTTCTGCACTGCAGATATTTTCATCGTCATCATTTTTCTTGGGTTTTACATCATTGACAGCATTCCCAGACCTTTGGTCCTTCCTCTCTTCTTTAGCATCCATTTTGGCAAACTGTAAATAAAGCCACCATTAATATTTTACAATGTGACTGATGAAATAAGCGACGTCCTGTCAGAAAGATGCACAACACTTCATACCTGCTGTACAGGTGCAACCGAAGGAATCAGAGACCTAGACGTGTGAACAGTTATGCACCCCTCTTCTCTCCAGCCTTTAGAAATAGCAGAAACTCTCTCTTCAGGAACTGCAACATGTCCGAAAATGTTATGGATTCAACGTGGCGTAAAATCACACAGGGCATGATACCATGGAACAGCCCTTAACAGAACAGCATACATATACTCACAAGAAAACACCCTCTTACCTTCAGAGGGTGAATCAATCAAACTACTTCTTGGAAGACCGGTGGGTAGTTGATGATTTCTATGTTTCCCTGCTGGTATAGCTTTCTTGCTTTTCACCCCTCGTGTTTGTTTCCTCTTCAGGTTATCCTGGGCAACCTGAGTTTGTCTTAACTGCAGGTGTAAACGTGCAGAGGTTTCACTGAATAGCCAGCAAATCTTCTCTACTGCTTCCTTTACCTGTCTTTCTAGAACATACTTCAGCTGATCCTGAAATGCGACAGAGCTCAACGTCAGAAAGAGAAACGTAACTAATGCATTTCAGTGCTGTGTGGGGGAAAAAAATTACATTTATAAAGACAATAATAATACACGATTTCTTGAATGTTTCATCGCAATTTATTCTGGTGTTATAGCTTTGTCACTCTGATTAAAGCATTGGAAGTGAACTCTTTAAGAGTATATTCATTTACACAGAACTAAAACCTTTTACATATTTTCAGAGATAGTCAGCTAGCTAGTCAACTAACCTTAAACTCCACTGGTGCTGTCAGACAATCGTTTGCTTTAAACTTCGATAACAGTGATTCATCCATAACTCTGGACATATTTTGTATTGTGGCCTGAACAAGTATCTCCAAAATGGAGGTCACTTGAGACTCCAAACGCGACATTTGTTGACTCTAGATATGCAGCTAGCTAGCTACCTTATTGTCACATGTGTATTTACAACGACGTGTTATATAAAATAGATACATAGCATAGCTAGCTTGTTAAAGGTTCACTAACTCGTGTGCTCTCTGGTTACATGGGCAGCAGCGTCATTTAACTCATTGCTGCCACCCTGTGGGTTGGAGCGGCATTACATTCTGAATTAGCTTGTGGGTATACGCGTTTTGAGGGGAAAAAATCGTTGATTGTTTTTATTTCCAAGATTGAAAATACCAAAAACAGACAGATCCGTTAGTGTATAAATTGAAAAAACGTGAAGACAATACTGCAACCAGGTCATTATTGTAATTAATAAAAGCAGTTGTAGTTTTATTGACCAGTCAGTAAAATGAAACTGCACGTGTCTGGAATAGAGTTAGGCAAAATGTTATTATACACAGGATGAGAGGAAAAATATCCTTTGTCAAACCATTAGAGTTTGACACTGGGGCCAGTCGACCCACTTCATAACATCCTCTAAGAACCCACTAGCTCACAAGCTCTTCAGAGAGGCTGTCTGGTAGCCACGTTCTACGTCTGTTTCACTTACTTAAACCAAAGTACATCCGAAGATTTCGGGCTGGTGTCTGAAAGACAGTGTGCTGAAGGATACACTACAAGTTTAGTCTGTTGGTCAAAATGTAATGTAAAAACTGAAACATTTTATGTTTAGATATATTAGTAGATTTCACTGATGTGTAATTCAGTGCAGAAGGAAGACGACGCTGATGTGAAGGAGAGCAACAGTGCTTTTTAAATCATCTGATTATATGGCCCTAAATAGGTTTTGATAAGTGCAATACACTTATCAAAATCAAATGCAACCAAGCATGGAACACAGTACAGACAGAATCACAGGATTTCAACATTCATTCGTTCTCTTTATAGAAGGAAAACAAGTGCTGTTCGTCATTCCTTAATGTTACACTGAGCTTCCGCCAATTAAGTGTTGGGTCTAAATGTAACATTTACAAAATAAACGTCTGATGCTGTGCCTACTTTAGCATGAATGAATGTTAAACACTAAGACTGGAACAGTTATTTCAAGGGGGCACACATTTGTGATCGTTGTAGTTCCTAAGATAAGCGTACTTCTTCCCGCATCTCTGACAGCCGTACGGCTTTACCCCGGTGTGGATCTGCATGTGCGCCTTGACGTTGTTGGGCTGGCTGAAGCACTTGCCGCAGACTTCACAGCTGAACGGCTTCTCCCCGGTGTGCACCCGCTTGTGCCTCCTCAGGTTGCCGGCCGTGCGGAAGGCCATGCCGCACGTCTCGCACTTGTGCGGTTTCTCGCCCGTGTGAATGAGCATGTGTAGCCTGAGGCCGTTGGGCAGGCTGAAGCCCTTCCCGCACAGTGAGCATTTGTGGGCCTTCTCCTTGGTGTGTAGGAGAGCGTGCACCTTGAGGTAAGCTTTGTTCACAAAGGTCTTCTTACACACGTCGCACCTAAACGCGGCCAGGCCCGAGTGCCGCTGCTCGTGGGCGTACAGGCCCGACGTGCTGCTAAAGATCTTGCCGCACACCTTGCAGCCGAAGGGGTCGCGCTCCTCGTGAAGCCTCTGGTGGGTTTTCAGGGCGTACATCGAGCTGTAGCACTTGCCACAGACGTCACAGCGCTGCGGGGTCCTCTCAGCCCCGGGCGCCTCCTTGACCTCCGCGTGCGTCAGCATGTGGTTTCTCAGGGCGTAGTTGTACACAAAGGTCTTCCCGCACATCTCGCACATGAAGGGTTTCGCCGTCCCATGCACGGGCATGTGCTCCTTCAAGGAGGCCATCTGGCTGTAGCTCTTTCCACACACCTTGCACAGGTACGGTTTCACGCCCAGGTGATTGAGGGCGTGCCTCTTCAGGTTGGTCCTGTGGCCGAACCTCTGGCCGCACGTCTCGCAGACGTGCGGCTTCTCCCCCGTGTGAACGATCTGGTGCTTCTGCAGGTTGGGCCGTCCCTTGAAGCTCTTGTCGCACAGGCTGCACTTCCAGGGTTTCTCGTCCGAGTGCACGCGTCGGTGGACGTTGAGCGTGCTGGACTGCGTGAAGCGCCTGCCGCACGTCTCGCACTGGTACGGCCTCTCGCCCGTGTGCAGCCGTGCGTGAGCTTGCAGGGTGCACTCCAGCGTGAAGCCCTTCCCGCACACGCCGCAGACGTGCGGCTTCGCCTTCGAGTGGACGAGCTCGTGCGTCTCCAGGGCCACGAAGCTCCTCCCACCCGTCGTGCAGGGACGACCCTCCCTCTTTTTCTTGCCGTGGGATGAGAGATGCTTGTTCAGGGCTCTGAGGAATCGGTATTTCTTGCCGCACTTGTCGCATGTGTGAGGGGCTGTTTTTGAGTGTCTCTGCTTGTGCTGCATCAAGTAATGCACTTTTGTAAACGTCCTCTCACAGTCGCTGCATTTAAACGATGACGTTTCCTTTGGAAGTTCTGGCTGGGTGCTGGTTTGCTCCGCCAGTACAGTCACTGGGTTCTCATCTCGAGCAGGAGTGGGTGCATCTACAGGAAACACACAAGATCGTGAAACCGGTTGTAAGCTTCCATTCTGCACTCATGAAAGACGGTGTAAAAGCCTGATCAAAGAAGACTAGATCCTCCAACATGCCATGGTGGAAGAAACGAAACCACACAGGTCATAATGCAGGTGGTACAACACAAACAAAACCCTTCAGTTCACACAAGAACTCTGTCCTACAAACTGTTAACTTTAGTAGCACATTAAGTTCCTCTTCTCAATTCTTAATTGAGGCACTAAAATTATGGCACTAATATAAAACTGTAAAGTGTACAAGTTAGAAATACTTGTTAGAAGAGTTAAAAGTATTCATACCTTCCGTTACCAGGATAGTTTGGATCTGTTCTCCATCTCCATCCCCCTCCAGAGAACCAGTGATTGTGAGGGAGTTGACATCCTGGCTAACAGCATACTAAAAGGTATGACGCATGTTGTAATGATGCCTGTGTCCTCACAAGACCCCGCAGTAACAGCTCGACAGGAGCTTTTAAATGTAGCGTATGTTTATTTTGATAAAGACTGTTTTAGCAGACCTGGTCCTCTTGAATGTCATTATGCTGTGGAGGAGTAGTTGCCGTCAACGCAAAAACCGCCAACTCTTTCAGGACGGGTGCGCCTAGAAAATTCCAGAGGAGTGAGGAAACATCTTTGCACAATTAATGAAGGTATAGAGTGTGTCGTAAAGGTGAGATGTCACTCTGCTATTTGCCCCTATATAAGACGCAGTTACCACATCAGTGAGAAGGTGGGCTTGTGAAGAATGTCAAACTACTTATCAGAGGTTACGGGGATTTAAGGTTTAAAACATAATGCACTGTGACAGAATGAAGGTCAAGCTTTATATGTTTAATTACTACACTGCTCAGTGCTATTTATACTACAGTACTGACTATTTTCTCCGATAACTGCTGCTGTGGAATTCGGTGCCTATCCTCCACGGAGTGACGTCTTACCAGGCTCTCCTGCTGGACCGACCTCAGAAAGACTAGCGGGTTTGATTGAGTCTCGTTCTTCAACCCCACTCTTCGACTCCACTACTTTACACAGTTTCAATGAACAGCAGTACTTGAATATACGACAGATCTTCCGCACCGCTTCCTTTGCCAGGAGCTCCATGATGGCAGTAAGTTGTTTCTGCAAAATAAGCAACACATTTTTTAAGAACAATACTGCCAGTGTACGTCCTCCAACTGGTTATTTGAAATTACTCTACCATTTATATGGGACATAGCTGCTGTCAGGGAGAGTAGTGTATTCTGTATTTAAAGTCAGTCCTTATTTAGAAATTGGCACTTAAGAGAATGAGTGGCTGGATTAAACAGGCCAAGGTAGCTCAAATGTACAATGAGCTAGGGGCGCAGCCATTTTCAAGGATGTGTAAAACTGTCCGGTCACCGGTACCTGCAGTACATGCTTGGATCCGGAAACCACAGAACCTCAATTATGAGGTTTAAAAACAAACATTTATTGAGTATTGCATTTAAACACAGTAAATCCCAATGTAAGTAAGTATTCATTAAGTATCAAAAGAGGCGACTTTTTAGTTGTTTTTAAAGACAGTCAAGAATAAAGCCAACTACTGTTGCTTACGTTGAAATTGTGTCTCTAGTCTAGTTCGACTGGTTGTCTAAAGGGAGACTTTCTAAACGTTGTTTTCCCAAGTTTTACCTGAATCTTTGGTTTGGAAACGATGCAAAAAAAACCGTGATTTCTTAATTCGGGGCGCTGGTGTGCTGCTTGATATTTATTTCAGTGTTTAATACAATTTGGAGATAAGTCTGCTAGGTTAGCTAGCTAGATACATTAACTAGATAGGCGTCCAGTTTACTCTGAAATCTGTGGCTGTGACTTTAAGGAGGCGTCGCATATAAAGTCAGCCAGACTGAATATGTTCAAGACAGGTACCATAAATACGTTTGATCTCGGACTAATTTAAAACGTGCGAAGTTTAGCTACAATACATGGTTAGCTATCTAGCAATGCAGCTAGCTATCTAACCCTATCTGTCTCTTGTCAGCTAACTGGCTCGTTAGCCAGATAGCTTAGTTAAACTGTGGCTCGTCTTAATTTTACAAAGCATAGTTCTCCACTAAACTTACCATCTTGTGTTCAGACACCGGATCTCTATCAAGATTATAACTTTCAGAGTTGAGTATTGCAGACTGACAACTGAACACTTTGGAGATTTCAGCATGGGCTGTTTCGGTTAACAGTGTCATTATCGCCATCGTTTGACTCTGGAATAATTCATACGACATCGTACTTTAATAAAAGTTTCACACTGATGAAAGGTAACAGAAACTGTGTCACTAAAAGCTAGTTTGCTAGCTATGTTATACGGATAGCATCATATTTCTAATCCAGAAACGCCAAGCTTTCCGTAAGCGAGTTATGCATCTAGGATCACCAAAGAAATTCAAACCCTGTTACAATGACGTACCATTACCCGCAACATGCATGTATTTCAAAATAAGAGTTGTTTACTTGAAGTTTGCTCGTCTGTTTAATTTCTTAGAGACGATTTAAATATTGTAATTCTAGGTTCAACATGTGTATATATAGCACTAATATAATGTTTATAATGAATGTAAAATAAGCAATAAACTCTATAAAACAATAAACGTTATACCAGATGATAATTATTTGTAAACTCTAGGAGTCTTTAAACCATGCCAACTCTCCGGACATCATGAGCTTTCCTTATAATTTTTTTCTGTGCAGGGAGTATTTTACAGACAGTTCAAAGCCAGTTTACAAGTCAAAGCCTGATGTAATCATATGTAACCAAACACGAAACAAAATAAAACAACAATAACAAAAATATTTCAATACCTTTTATCATTTATTTTTTATATGATTTAAACAATGTACAAGAGTTTATGTCCAAAAGCACAATTCATGTCAGTTCTCAAGAAAAGGCTCCATAAACGTTTTAAATACACAGAGTACCCTAAAGCACATTGAAAAAATGTATCTTTGATGCCTTTTATATGTCATCCTCACATAACATATACAGACCATGAAAAAGCTATACAGATAAGCTGACTATGTAAAAAAAAAAAAATACTAATTAATAGTGTCATTAGCAACTTCCCTAGCAATTGTGGAATGAAGATTCTGAAAACAAGACATTGGTGACAGAAAAGTGCTATTTGCAAGATTTATTAAGCTACTTAAAACATTTGGTCTGTTAGCTTGAGAAATAAAAGGCATTAAATGCGTGGTTTGTTTTGACAGATATTTCTGAAAAATAAAGGCTGTTGATATGTTTCTGTGGATATGTTTTTGGGGGGCAATAAATAAAGTCTATTTGGTTCCTAGAACATAAATAGTCTCCCTTGGTTTCCACAGGCAGGTTGAATGATATCATCAGTACTAAAATCTCCTTTTATGATAATATGAGATGACTGCAGCATGAAATTATTATATAAATATACGAAAAATAACATAAATCATTGAACAGTACCTTAAATCAAGTGTTCAATCACCATGTACAATCAAAAACACAACATAAATTCCAAAACACTATATAATATCCAAGCAGTACATGCATGGATTAGAAAATAAGAGATGGTCTCAATAATTGTTCCCATAATTCAGTTTTTCCTATAATGATTGATATTTGGTATCAGTAGTTCTGATTTTTACAAGGGCCTGAGTACTTTCATTTTCCCAATAATAATATATGCCAATGCATATGTGTAAATATTTCACAGAAGCTTTTATGTTATCGACTTGGAATCAGTGTTAGGTGATGCCATTTTCTCAGCTCAGTCATTCATTTGAGCATGGATGCCAGAAAGAAGCTCTGTTCTGTGATCTGTGCAGCAACAGCACAGGCTGTGCTTTTCCTAAACTCTTAGCATTAACCACTGCCTGCCCTCACATATAGCCCATCATGGATGGAGTCAGCACGATACAGTGGGAAGTCAATTTTTTTTCCAGTCTGTTTTCTTTTCCGCTTGAGATGCACTTCAGGCGGGTTACAGCATGTCATCCTGGGTCTCGCGCGCCGGGGCCCTGCTGTGGTGGCCCCGCAGGCCAGAGAAGCAGGATGAGGCCGCCAGGGCCACACGGCTGAGGCCCACGTTCAGGCAGTGCACTTCGGATGTGACGGGCACATCGGCGAACAGCGCCCGGTCCCGGGACAAGCGTCCGAGGATGTCGCAGTTCTCGATGTCCTTCACGATGTTCAAGATCTCCTGTCGTTCCGTCTGCCGGGTCATTCCGCGAATGTTCAGTATAGCAGAAATGTGTTTCTTCCTTTCAGGGGAAAAGACAAGCAGACTTTAGGTTCGATGCCTTCATTGTGGTTGTACTACTGTGCATTGTGGCCAACGGTTCATAAATCTGCTTGCGCATAGCACTTCCTTTGAAAACCTGGTAAGCCATAAAGATAATCTGATGAACTGTAAACACTGCTGCACTGCAGGGCTGTATCTCTCATTTACAAAGTCCACTTTCATTATGGGCTGGCTTTGCTTGGTTCAATATGCTTTTTGAGTGTGCATCACTTTCTAAAGAACATTATCAAAGAGTCAAATAATTGTATAATAGTAAAACTTTGTAGTGGCCTTTGTACACAATTTAAGTGCGATAAAGAAGGGTACCGTGACTGATGGTGTTCCCAAATCAAAACCAAATACAAGTATGTGCTGCATATAGGTAATGCATTTGAACTAAATGGCTTTTATTTTAACACACTTTCTGCAAAATACCATTTCCTCAGCTTTTTTGCAGCCCTGTGGGACTCTTAAACAAGCAACTGCTCTAGGTTAAGACTCGCAGTGTCAGGTCCGGCCAGGATGCCTGCATTGATTTGTCTTTGTCACGGCTCAGAGATGGACAACTCTGGCTCTCATCTGAATATAGGACAGTCAATCAGGCCCCCATAAAAACCAGGAAGCTGCTGAAACCTTGTTTGCTTTCACAAGCCATTTTTTCGTCGTCAGGCTGAATGGATGGCAGTAGCTATGTTTTGCCATATGACCTGAGATCCCTGTTTACTGACCTCAATCACATTGGGAGGGTGGAGGGCTCATGGGTGGTGCAAGATTATCCTGCAACTCTCTGGACACTCACCGTACGTCAGGGAATTCTCGAACTAGAACTCCAACCTCTATCTGTATGGAGGGTGTATCCTCCAGCAGAATGATCTCTGATATGTGGGAAATGGCACTGTCTAGCCATGAGGCTGAAGACTCCTGAGGTCCAAAATAAGCAGGACAACATTAGATTCATGAAAGCTCATTATATGTGAATTATAAACATGTGAATTTCACTACATGTGACTCCTAAGAGCTTTAGTCTTCTTAATCATGAAGGTAAAGTCTTACTCAAGGATCCAAACTTGAGCTTTATCAGTATTGATAAATTACTCTGAATTTTCTAAGGTACTCTCACTTCATTACAAGTGGCTCACATGATAAAGAGACACGAATCATGAGGGCAAAACACATGTAATACCAAAACAACTGGTTGTTTCTCCATAGTCTGGAATAACAAGTTACCCGGATGAGTCAGCACTAGAGTGTGTGCTATTGTAACTGAGGTTAAATATCTGTGTCCAGTATATGAAGAGTGGCCTTCCTGGCTTTAGAGGTCGCTCGTGGCTTCAAAGTCCCAGGGCAGGACGCTCCTCCATAAACAAAGTCATCCTGTTGTCTACGGAGGTGACAAACGGATGTTTTAACTGGTCCAAGGAGTGGGAGCCACACAGGAGGAGTGGGGTGAGCGAGGGCGTTGCGGAGGTGACTGCAACAGTGCCCGTTACTCATAGCTGTTTGTCGCTCGCATCCTCTCTGCGGTACTGCGGTGCCACTAACCATGACTGTAACAGATGTGTCACGGATGACTAGAAACATGACCCGTGCTGTTACAGTAAGCGCTCTTCATTTGTAAATCCTTTTTTCTGAATATGTCTGTGGATGCTGTATTGACGTTACGGAATGTCCTGCTGCTTTGCGAGAAGCAGTTCCATGTCCTGGAATGGTCATATTTTCCTTAAATAAAAAAATAATAACTAATAACATGTGACTTACCAAGTCTTTGAAGAGTGTTTTAAGATGCTTGCCCTCATCACGGAGGCGTCCAGCCATCCTCTTCCTCATCTTGAGTGATGTGCAGATGATTCTGCCCCTCATGATGGCACGAATGTACTCAGTCATCACTCGCCGATGAACTTCTCCTACCAGGACCTGAAAGGAACCCATCAGTGCAAACACAGATCAAACAGCCATTGAGCAACTGAGGAAACCATTTAAGTGACTGGCATCATCAAAGCAGTCATAAAATATTTAATATGGGGTAGACATGCTGAGCCAAATGTATTTAGTGCAGGAGAAGCTATTTCATAACACTTGAGAAGGCTATGTTGGAAATGCTTGTGGACCTGGTAGGGTGGACTGTCCAACCTCTGGAACTTCTTGAAATGCTCCTTGATGTGGGCTACGATCTGCTCGAAAGCCTCTGTGCTACTCAGCCACTTCCTCTTCACCAGCTTATCAAAGAAGGGCTGCGCGAGAAAAGAGAGGAGCATGAATTTCGTGGTGACAAAGTGACCACAGACCCAACCTTCCTGCTCGCGTTTGGGACGGGTGTGTTTTCATATCTAGAATTCCAGGGACTGGAATGGACTTCCTGCTAAAAAAACAACTCCTAGAATGGTCCATTCTTAGGCAAAGAGGATACAAGATTAGATTTAGGAGCCCGTGTGGTCCAGCAGTGCCCAGATGCACTGTGGGTACTGAGCATTCCATTTGGCGTTTAGCCAAAAACATCTTGTTCAGATGTGTTTGTCACAATAAGCTATTTTTATGTTTCATCCCTGGCCTGCATGTACGCCAACAACCCTGAGAACGAACCATAAAGGAAACACTGATAAGATATTTTTTTAATTCTTTGACAGAAACCCATTACCATTGGGGATCAGTGCATGTGTGTGTGTATTTGTATGTCATGTGTGTTTTTCACCTGAGGCAAAAATGATTCTCCAAAATTTAATTTCTAGTCCAACAATCTCCAAAATGTAGCTCATTTTAAAATACCTCCTCATTATGCACGTACTATTTTAATCATTTTAATTAACTATACAGTTGCAGAAAAAAGCAACAAAGTCTATTAACCACACACATTTCAGTATATGCAAAATTTTTGGGGGTGTGGAAATCTTGTGAAAACATGTCTGTGTGTGTGTGTGTGTGTGTGTGTGTGCTGGACTCACTCTGATGTGCTCAAATAGTCTATCACTCAGTACTCTCACACTCAGGTTCACAGTCCTGTCCAGAGCAGCACAAGCTCGTCGACTGGAGTCTTCACTGACTGCAGGGTCACACTGCGCACAGCGTGCTACAAAGCCCCTGTACACAGTGCGTGCACACACACACACACACACACACACACACACACACACACACACACGCAAACAGATGTGAACATGAATAAATAAATAATAAACTTTGCCATGGAGTTGTAGAGCCTTTGGAATTGTACCTGAATGGTGGGCAGCAGTTGGCCAAAGCAATGGTCTTGGCAACATAGCCATCCTCACTTCCCCCAAATTCACTCACAAGCCCTTCATGAAACATTTCCACCTTCCTTTGAAAGCTTTGAAACAAAACACACAGAATCTGGTAAGGCTTTGTAGCCTCAAATCTATGCTCAGCAGTGCTGTCATTTTAAAAGAACTCATCAGAGTCCACAGTCGACAACCATTGCCTATAAAACATTGCGCGGCATTGCAGTGGTTATACAGATTTGTCTTTTCCTGGTCTGAAACTTTCTCACCAGTACAGGAAATCAGCCAGCCCATTAAGACTGCAATGAGCCACTCGGGAGCCCAAATTTCGATTTACTGCAGCAGATCTTTCGAGATCCTCTTGTAACCTCTGTAACACAACAGATGAAGGAAAATCACTTACTTGATCTGTGCTTTAACACAGTCTGGACCAGCAGAAAACTTCTAAAGTTCACTTGAGCATTTTGTAAAAATGTTGATAGTAATGATACCAGTGTTAACATTTTTTAATTATTAATTAATTAATTATTAATTAATTATAAATATAGCATCTTGACAAGCATGACTGGGCCTTTGAGCACCAATGTTTTTTTTTATTGAAACAGTACATAATCAATTATGGACACTGCATGGAACTCTGCTTCAACTGCTCAGATTCCAGGTGTTCTCTCTATCAGGGCTTCAAAGGTGCCATAAGTCCTTAGCTGGACATTTAGTGTGTCTCCTATGGCCACTAGAGGTCAGTGAAGAGGCTCCAAAAGTACTGTGATGTAATGGAAACCAGAGCACAATGGGAAGTTTTTATTTATTTTGGCTCCAGCAAGAAATCTATTCTCTCACTGTGTCACACTGGGAGGTGTGAATGCTGTTCGAAATACCCTAGCTATGTCCTCACAATGAACTTAGTGTTTAAAAATACAGCTACACCTTAGTGACAACATAACATCATGGGCCAACAGCAAAACCAATTTAGCCTAATCACTAAAAAACAAAAACAGAGCACATATGAAGCAAATGAGTTTAGATGGCATTCAGCACATGTGTTTAGCATCTCGTGTCTCCGTCATGATGGAATAATAAGTGGGGAGTCATCAGAGAATGATACGCCTTCTAAATGTTCTGACCTGGATGACTGTACGTGCCAGTGGGATCTGATACTCCTCGACATGAAGAGTCTCCAGCCATCTCTTCTCTTCTTCATCCAACACCTGAGACAGCTTGTTGGTCACGTTCCCCTGGACCACAACAACCAATAAAATCAATAATGCATGAATGTGCTTTGCTAAACATATGTGTTTTGCGAGTGTTTCCTGTGACACATGTCCTGTAGGGCACTCCAGGAAGCACTGCAAGCTTATTTCTGCTGATGTTTCTTGGTAAAGTACCTGAGACCTATCTACATAATATACGTCATTCATTTTACATACAAAAAGCAGGGGAATTTTTAAGGCAAATATTTCTAGACATCATTAATGATTAAAATGACTTAAAACTAACAGCACGTAGAGTGAACATACTGCTTGTTTTCCAGGGTGTGCTTGGTAATGATTTTGTCTACACTCTACACAGTTGAGTGGACACACAGTCTCATCACTACAAGAACTCACACTCAGGTTGCATCATTAGACAGGAGGAGGGAAAGGGCTTGTTGTAAGGCCTGACTCCTATTGTGTACAGCGCACTGTGGACAGGAAAACTGTGAGCTGACCCTGAAATACCGCACTCTCATTGGCCATGCAGGTCGAAGCGACCCGTCATGCCTCGGACTGAACAGGAAGTGCCGTAGATGCACCCTTTTCCGCCCACTTGGACAAGGAAAACGGCACCACGGAGTTGGGGGGGGGGGTTTCAGGATGGGCCGGGGTTTGGAGCCCTTACCCGCACTGAGTTGAGGCAGTCCAACTCAAGCTTGTCCACTGTCTCCTCGGGCAACAGTGGACCGAGCTGGGAGAGGTTGATGGGTGATGTTATGCTCACTGTTCCAAGGACATCCCTAAAGCAACAACAGGAAGACTCATTCAAACAACGAGTCTGGGTCTTACTCACGAGGAAACAATAAAGTACAATGGGTTAGGTGTAGGAGGGCATTTTAAGACTCTTATCAACAGACGCTTATCAATAATCATATTTACTAAAATTCCTGCTGCAGGATGAGGCCTGAAAAGTGACAGTGGGTAGAGCAGAAACTATAACTCAATGACCTGGATAGCCACTAGTAAAAAAACAGCTGACAGCACTGGTTGCATTCAGCATCTACGGAAACCGAGGGGAAGTCATTTTTCACCTGCTGTAGATGTTGTAGAGCCAGTCTAGGAGAGAATAGATATCAGAAATCTGCAGCTCTCCGTCAGTGATGGCCTGCAGGCGTCGGGTCACAGCCAGGTGGTAGCTGTGCACGTACACCTGGAAGGCATCGTACTCCTGGGGGTACACCGACACCACGTTGCGGCGGGCCGCACCAAGGTCCTCTACCGTACGGATCCGTAGCTTATCCAAGTATGCCGCCAGCTCCCCCGGTTGAACGTCGGCGTGCTGGGGCAGGTTGGAGTCAGCCGCCTCAGCAACAGCCTCTTTCCAGCGCTTCTTCAGCTCCCGAGGCCTCGGGCCACCCTGGGCGGCGCCCTCGCTCACGGCCCAGTCCCGGTCGGCTTGCTCCTCCTGCTGGAGCACCAGCACCACCAGGCCCAGGTTGGGCCCGGCGGTGGGGGAGCGCAAGGACTCCCGCACCACGTCCCACAGCTCCTTCTGCAGCGCCTCGTACAGCAGCTCCACATCCTTGGCCTTGCGCCGGCTGCTGTCCTTGCTGCTGGGGCTGGTGAGGTCATCAATGGCAGTGCCCCCTGGTGGAGTGGAGGATGCCTCCTTACACTCCTGCTCTAGCTCCAGGATGTGGGTGTCGGCCAGGAACAAGTCTCGCTTGGTCACTAACTGTAGGATCTCTAAAACTGAGGAGGGATGAAGGGATAAGAGGGACAGAGAAGGAGAGAAAGGGCAATAAGCAAGGCTTTATCTTTCAACATAACGCATATTGAGCATCATGCATAGACAAATTCCTTTGGTGATTATGTATAAGTGAAAGCATATCAATCGCTTATAGTCATGTAATATCATAAAGCACAACAGCAGTGGTTGAAGGATGACCTCAGTGCTCACAACCTACGTCAAGGGGAACATTAGAGAACGTTTATCTGCTGTGGTAAACAACATCCAGGGTGTATTTGTTATCCTTGTTACTCTTGGAGCAGTTCTACATGATTCCCATTCCAATTCATGGTCCTGGCTTTGTTTTTGCAGACGTTGTGATCATCTCTGGAGAAGCGTTGCTTTCATCTAACTCTTTCCTTTCTTGGTGCTTTATTTCAGAGGAGTCCTCAGGGATCACATGGTACCAAACATAAATCATTGCTCATTATTTTTACTGAAATAAAAACTATGAAGGGTCGTTCCAAAGAAGTGCATGCCTTACTGGTTCAAAATACTACCATTGTTTATCCACGAAGATACATTGCGCAAGTTTAATGTTCAGTTTTTCATGCAAGATCATGAGATCATGTTTTTTGGGGGCTGGTACATCATCTTTGCTGTTTTAACAAAATCCTTCTCTTCTACAGAAGGATTATGCGGCTAAAGTCATTATAAATTAATCTGTTTGCTATTATGAAGGGAAAAAAATCTGCAAGGATATTGGTCTCCAACGACATCTTTCCAATGATGCATCACACAAGATCTTTCAAGATATTTAACAGAATCTGTATACCATACCCATGTATTGCAGTGAGCTCACTGGTCCCTCAGATGATGTCAAATGAGGGCTATTTACATTTGAAATAAAATGACTAAAGAAATAGTGAAGTTCCCATTGAGATCCGTGAACACGCCCAATATATTGTGCTTGAACTGCTCGTTTGGGTCGAGCAAATTTTTTTAAACGAGCAATTTATTTTGTTTGGCAGTGACAAAACTCAATAGAGTAATATGTTTGACTGCTATGTTTGACTTGGTTCAAGAGAAAGATCTCAGCTAGCTGTAGCAATCTGTTTATGTCTGCATTTTGCAAAAAAAAAGCCATCTTTCTCTGACTAAACCACATATGTGGCTTGCAGCTAAAACAAGAGAGCACAAGCTATGAATGTACCACTTGCTAAGGAATTGCTAAGGCACCTGACTGACCTTCACTTTGGTCAGTTATGTAATAACTGTTCAACGCATGCTTGTTGAAGGAGTCAGGAGCACTCATAACCTGTTGGCAAGATCTCTACTAGCGTAGAATGTAAAGGTTAGATACAAACCTGCCTTTCTGTCTTTTTTTTCCAAATGAGATTATAACATGCATATACAAACTATGAGAAGCTGATCTAATCTGTATCGTCTCACAGCATGAGTGAGATGCAGCCTTTTAGTTTATACCCTTTCCAGTTCAGGGAAGATCTGCTCAAGATGGTACATCTACATTATAGGATGAGGGGAATGACCTTGATGCTGATACTGAGGTGTCTGATGCCTGTGTATGATTGACTTGTATAAGGCTTAATACCATGTATCAGATTCCATATACACCTTCCTTCATTTCCTATGCTTGATTATACAGTATTCCCTTGCTCAGTGGAGAATCGTGAAATTACGTCATTTCAGCTATTGCTTCTAAGTCCGTTTCACAGAACCTGAGGAAGAATGAAGAATGAGCTCTACTGTAGTCCAGTGTTGAGGTCCAGGGTCTTGAGATGTTGAGCTGCCCACTCATTTCCTGCAAAGGCCTCCTGTTTTAGACAAGAGGATGCGTGGGAACCCAGCCAACGCCTGCCTTATCCGTCCCTGTCCCATTCGAGGAAAGTGTATCCGGCCATGCCACCGCACACTGTCGCCCCGAAGCCTCCACCTCACATATTAACAGCCAAAGCCGCTTTGCCAACCCATAGGAAAGAGGTCTAAATATATAATACAATGCAGACAGGCTTGGCGCTATCACAGAGGAGGAGGACTTGGAAAAATGAATGTGGCTCCCTGTTCTTGTATCAGACACTAAGAGGCACTTCCTATGGTAGGCCCATCCGGCCACAGTCCTCCACCCAAGGACAAAACGCCATTGAGGAGGTTGGGTAGATTAATGGATGGGCACCACTCTATACAGACTTGCTTCTCTCCGTGTCAGCCTGAGAAGGGAGGTGAGAGCTTTAACAACACTATGCAAAAACCTGTAACTGTGCCCTTGAAACCACACTGGGTCTTAATTGCCAGATGTTGAAAGTTGTGCAGAGTCCATATGGCTTATTCCAGAGTTATTAAAATGGGAAAGAGTGCCGAGAATGAGGAGTGACATTGAATTATATGCAAAAAAAGAACACTGGGTCTTTGTTTCCAAAGGCACCTGCTCTCGGAATTTGCTGCAAGGAGTGGGCCTCATTTATGTATAGATACACCACCCTTCCTTAACTAAAACCACAGTCACAGGAAAGTGAGTACATGTGACTCAATGGGAGATTGGGGATTGTGGAAAATCTGTGTTCTTCGCATTGGAAATTCATGGGTGGGGCTCCACGGTAAGGTAATGATTAAGCAAAAGATATCCACTAACATCACACCTGCATAATCAATGACCATTACAGCTACCATGCCGCTACACTATAAAGAGAAAGTTATCCCAAGATCTGGGTAGAGGCTAGAATCTGATCCACCTTGTCTGTGTCCAAAGACATGGGATTTCTTCCTATTAACCCCGTGGCATGAATTATTCCCCTCCACCTCAGAGCTCTCTGGAACTTGTGTTTAACTCCCTGTTCAGCAGATGTCTGGAAGGGCTCCAAGGGGCTTTAGAAAACCAGACACCTCTGATACGCCCTGTGCTTCTTTCAAACACCCCTATTGCCCCCTACTCTATGAAAGCCATGAAGGGGTGGATAAATATTTTTCTTCGGCGGTGAGTAGGTGAGTGTTGGGTTTCCTTTCATAACTCTTAGCCTCCCCTTATCACCAAAGACCTGTAGTCAGTTCTGGATCTGTGGGCCTGTGGCATCCAGAGTCTCTGAGCGAGACTGAGCCTGCCCTGTCAGCACGCCACTGCAGCACCTTAAGCACATTCATGCATCTGGAAGTAGAGTTGCTCCTGCGATGGGCAGCTGGGTGCAGACCGACAGCCTCTCTCGTCTCGGGGAACGCTGGCTTTCCTCCCAGGCTCAGTTAATGGGGACATATACAGTGCCAACAAAGTAGAAATGAAATATGATCATTTGGGAGGTTTGCCCTAACCTTACATTGTGGGGTCTATTAAGGTTTTTTTTTTTTTTTTACATTTAATTGATTTCTGAAGAAAAAAAAACATGTAAATGTTTGCCAAAGCTTGTCTTAACATGTCTGCAATTTTGTCCTCTTTTGGATAAAGTTTTGTTGATGTGGCCAGTCTCACTGTCATACAAATATAGATTTCTTGGTTACCAAGGTTGTGCTCAGACACGGTTCCCATGGATGCAACTACTATGTGACTATAAAGCGCAGTTATAGCTTTATGGTTTAGCACTGTGGGTTATAATTTGACGAGGTCTGGAAATCATTTACTACTCTGTGGGGAAACCACCCTGATGAGTTGCCTCTTTATCAGCATAGTTTAACCAAATCTAACCAGAGTTCATCTCACTGATCAATGACATTTTGGGCAGCTGTGTCTCCAGTGTTATCAGATATTGGAACCCAGTACTGTCTTTGCCGACATCTTACATAACACTTATCCAACAGCTTAGTGGCATATTTCTTTACTGCTTCATATTATACATTTTATGCTCAGTGAATCTTTATTAACTGGGTGAAACAAACCAGGCTACCTCAAGCTGTCTGAAAGTCACTGTTTCTCTGACTCAGCAGGTTCAGCTGGACTCGAGTGCCTAGTTTGACGGAGATTTGCCACTGACAATCGCTGGCCTGAAAACCTGCCCTTGTCATTGTGGTTATGTTACAGAACATATATGTTTTATAACTTAACATTCTGCTCACAAGATTAATGTGCAAATGTGTTTGTTCAGTTTCCTGCTCTCAGATTGACTGCAGGGCTAGGACAGTCGCTCCCACAACACGCCTGAGGAATGCTCTGCCAGCTGCCTTGACAGAACATTGTTTTCCTTTGACACAAGACTCATGTCTGCAAAACAAGCATCTTTCTGGCTGCATTGTTTATTAACTAATTGTATTAACTATTATGAACAGAAACATACACAAGTGCAGGACTGATAGCGTACCACATGTCATTAGCAACATCTGAGCCATTTTTAATCGAAAGTATGGATGGAGCTTAAAGTGCCCCATGGAGAGCGTCATTGGAAGAGCTTGAAAAACAGCATGTCAGTGGTGGGGAGGTCTCCAGAAGGTTCCCCTTCAACACCGTGTGGCTAAACATACAAATAGAAGCTCGTTTTTTGCTGTATCAGCTGGGAATGGAAAGTAGCAGCGTGTTCCTCTCTCCACTCCACCTCCACCCCAGATAAAAAGGCAAGATGTGGTCAGTCAGGCTGAGGGGGCATCTACCCAAGTTCCCCTTTCCACAAGTTCCGTTTTCCTCATTTCTCTTTCTGAATTCTTACAGTACTTCCAAGGAAAGAGCAATGTTTACAAAAAAAGGCTTTCAGTTTTGACAACCCATATGGAACTCAGGAGAAGGATAAGATGATAGAGCAGTAAACTTCTGGTTCACTGGCAGCTGTGAAGCTGATTTGCAGGGGAGCATGGAAAATGTTCAGATGAAGAGCTGGCATGCATGTCTCTTTATGTGCACTCTGTCACCTCTGTCATTCCAGTGCCTCTTTATGTGCACTCTGTCACCTCTGTCATTCCAGTGCCTCTTTATGTGCACTCTGTCACCGGTGTCATTCCAGTGCCTCTTTCAACATGAAATATAAGCACATGCATTTACACTGTACACACAGGGTACATTTAAAAGGGACCTTCTGACTATAAAGGTCTTATGAGACGTTGAGCATGGTAATTATATTGGGAACATCCTCCATGGTAGAGGATTATTTACACATTATTTTTTATGCTTTTCAGCTGTACATCTGTGACCATTCTCAATCTTGCCCAAACAAGCCCTCTGAAAGTCTGCAATCTGATCTGCACAAACTATCCCAACACAAATACCTATTGACTCTGCATCGTGGACACCAAGGCCCATCTGAACAATAACGCTCTGTTCTAATCACGGTCTGTATCCGTCAGTGTATTCTTCAACTGGGAGATTTAGTCTGCTAATTCTTCTGTTTACTCCCCCATCTTACTCAGTATTATGCCCATGTCATACTGTCACCCAACACACCTCACTGCTGATCAGAGCTCTGTCATTTTCTAACATAGTGGCGTTGATAGCAAGTAACATGATACTAACTGCCCTCACCTGAGAGAGGTTCTCTTGGTTTGACCTCAGGCACTTCCTCCATTGGTTCCTCTTCCGGCCCAGGTGACGTTGAGCGCTCCACCATGGACTCCCTCTTCTGCTTGCCTCTACCCACGATCTTCAGGAAGGAGAGTCTCCTGCTGGTGGAGTCGGCGTCGCTCTCAGAGCACAGGTCTCCGTTGGGCAGGCTCTCCTTACGGAGGCTCTCTCTGCACCTGCCTGCCATTCTGACACATGGTAGGACAACAATGACAGAGCATGAAGCATGGAGAAAAGGTTCTGGAAAGGAGGCTAACATCTCATGATTTCTCAGAAAGCTCATCAGTTGCATGTTGACTTATGTAGGAACATAATCAAGCTTCAAAAATCCTAACAGTCTGACTCTATTAAAGCTAAGGACTTTAAGGGTCTGATTAATGCCGCCATCTTCAGTTTATGAGAAGAGGAGCATTCAAAGTCGAGGGATTGCAGGTGTCGGATATTTGGGGTGTTATTCTGTAAGCCTGGTCCTATAATGCTTACTCTACTCTATGCCATTCAAACTTTGAAAAGGAGGGAAGAAATCTCGAATCATGAGCTTCCCCTAATCGTGTCACTCCTCACCCTTCCCCACACAGATACCTCAGCAGGCTCCCCTCCGAGCTCCGACGGCCTTTCTTTTTTTTCTCCATGGGTGATGGAGTGCTGATGGAACCCTGCGGCGAGGGTGTGCCTCCACCCTTGCCCCTGCCGGACATCCGCAGGCCCTTTCCCAGTTTGCCCAATGTCTTGAGTGGCGACACGCCTCGAATGCGTTCCAGCGTGCCCTTGATGGAGCCTGCCTTCCCCAAACCCCCGCGCCTCCCCTCGTTGGCCTCGTTCTCGTCCTCCTCGTCATCAAACGGATTGCGGTCGCGGGGTGCACCGCCGTCCAGGAGTGAACCACCATTGTTCGGGGTCCACTCTTCATCCGAGCCATTCTCGTCGAATGGGTTGTTTTGGTCCAGACTCATCTTGCGAAGGATCAGCTTGCTGTGATTGCTCTCCAGCTCCGCGTTCGACCTGCCCCCCTTCAGCCGAGCTGGGAGGTTCTTAAGGATGGGCATTCTGCTGCCTGGAGAGAAAACTCTGAGGAAAAACAAGAATCAAGCATTAGATAGTCATTTAACAACATAAATGTTGTTTCCCAGCAGAGACAGAAGAGCCATCACAGATGTGGCTCAGAACTTCTGTTAAAACAGTTGCATGCTGTCCATCTTTGTTTTTTTGCAATACACATTCAGCGATCGTTCATAAATACTTCATAAATGTTTTATATTAAAGTTTATCCATAGAGATTCTAAATATGTTATTTTGAATGTCTCAAACGAAATGTAGTTGGGTGGGGGTGGGGGCAGCAGTGCTGAATCACTTCCTGTTCACTAATATATGCATCTGTGTATGACCCCATGGGAGACGTGTTGTATTATCTCAAATGGAATATCATGCGTTGTACTGCTGAATTTTGTGTGGCGGCTGACCAAATGACATGCTACATCACTGAAACCAAAATTGGTCCTTCATTTGATATCCTTCTGAGAATAAAGTAATGTTTTAAATCATACACTTTTGTGGGTACTTGTTTCACAATATAATATGTTGTTGCCAGTATAACTATAGCCAGAAATACATATCCAAAACAAAATCTGGTGATCAGCAGACTGGGTAAGTGGTATTGAGTTGTGATCGCCGCAACTCAGAGCAACAAGTTGAATTCGGTACACAACAGTTAGCAAGCTCTGAATTCCTGAAGAGGGCCTATTGTTAGTAGCTTCCTAAATGTTTGGAGTAATAGGGAGTAATAGTGTCTCTCTATTATTTTTCCATATGCGCCACTGACCGTTAGGACAGACGAATAATCAGACAGCAGAAAGCAATGGGAGGAGCCGAAGACCACAGAGGGCAGTGATTGGTTAGTGACATACAGAATGCTAACTTTTAGTCTGACGGAATGACATCTGATCGACATTTGGCTGATATCCTGCACTATGTAATTACTGATCATGGAAGAATCACAAATGTAGACAGTCAGAACTAGTACAAAACGTGCCTAATTGTACATAGTATTCCTTACTTTTAAAATCAGTACATGTCCCCATTTAGTTTCACTGTAGTGTGATGCACTAGGATAATACCACATTTAGTTTCACTGTAGTGTGACAGACTTGGATAATACTCTTTTGCAAAGGGTTCAGAGTTACATCAACACAGCTGCCCTTGTGAAAACAGGGAAATGAAAAATACTGTTAACACTGTTACTATTACACCACCAAAGCTCAAGAGGATGAAGAAAAAAAAAAAAGAAAAAACCCAGCTGATTCAGGAAAATTCAGCACTGATTCTAGACTCTCACAGAAGATCACTTCTTGAGGACCCACTGGTGTGGGCTGCTCATCCATTTCTACACCTCAGTCCTTCATTTCCCACAATGTCCCCTGCTTACCATCTCTCACCAGCCCAGTGCTAATTATAAACCACAGAAAGGAGGCGCTGTGGAACGTCGGGTTAGATCTTTGGGTGAGATATAAAACCCATGGTGACTCTTTCCCAGGCCAGCTCCACTTCCTGCTTTGAACAGGTAGTAAACAAAAGAGACAGGTAGTAAACAAAAGTTCCCTACATTCCATCTCATGATGGGGGGGAAGGAGATTCTCTGTTTTGTTTCTTGGATGAAAACCAGAAGCAACCCATGGCTATTAGAGCTAAAACAAACCACTCAGGCGAGAGCCGCAGCCAAAGGTTGTATGGAGCTTGAACTTCAAGAGTGCAAGAGTTAGTAACAGATCACTTTAAGAATATCCGGACTTGTTTATATATTTGTGGTCCCCTGGATGTAGAAACTTCCCTAATCTGTTGTCTATGCACAATTCTAAGTATTTCTTTTTCTTTTTTGATGAGTAAGGTGTAGTTTACGATGCATCCTGATCTTTAATTTCTTGTAGACATTCCTCTGTTTTTTTATATCTCATTTAATCTATGCATTTCAGCACATTTTCTTTATCTGTTTTAAGGGACAACCAACATAATAGGTTATTCAATGGTATGTGAGGTCTCCACCCTGTACACACATGCATCTGTGCAATAAAAAGACTGAAATGTCCTGTAATTTCATTGCAGGACTTTCATCCAGTCCTTTCCGACTGGCTACCTGAGGTCATCGTTGACCTGTTACTACTGTTACGTGGGTTTTTGTCTGCCTTTTTCAAAAAGTGTGAGAAGGGAAGGGAATAAGTAAAGAAAGACAGCCTGCTATGAAGATGTAATGAGAGTCCTGGGCCAGGATTCTGGCATTGGACTAGAATCTCTGGCTGGAGGGATCCCAAGAAAGTCCCTGTATGACTTTCTCTAAGGGAATAGTTACATTCACACTAGCCATTGAAACATGTAACAAAGCACAAGTCCAGCTTGAGCAAGAGGAGAGCTATGACAACGCCTCATTAATTTCTGTCAAGGTTAATGTGAGTTAGCTCATTTAAAACATTTTTTACACTACACTAATGCCTGCATCTTTGAATGGTTTAAAGCCAAATACCACGTCTTGCCTATTCTCAAATGAAACCAGTAAATCTCTGATACATTAGAACAACAGTGGCTTTCAGACCCTCTTTTTATTTGAAATTCTTCATCTCTAATTCTGTAAAGCAGTGAGGTTCACTGGTGCTGGCATTTCATTATCTTAAGCAGAAAAAAACTCTTCAAAATCTGAATAGGACATACAGGTCCATTAACTTACCCATTGTAGATATGAGCCAATTCAGCTTTGCTGACAGTTTCAACACTGCAGTATGCCGTGCCATAAATCTAGTTTTTCCATTACCTTTGGCAAGATAATTCTGTGGGAGGGTGGGAGTGTAAATCTTTAACTGTTCACTAGAAGACCAATGTCTAATTGCATTTAGAACCCACAAGCGTGGCGAAGGTTTATTTTCTGAAAAAAATAATCTGTGTCAGCTCAATTAGATTTCAATTCCCCCAAATATGTCGAGCACTTCCAAAACACCTTAGAGTGGGAGCATGGTGATAGAGGCAGATTTCTCCCTCTGTTCATGGTTACAAGAATCTGTATAACTATAGTGTATATATAACTATAGAGCTACAAACCCAGGTCATGAAGTTTTAAAAACAACCCAAGAGGAAGTTTATCAATTTGAATAAACGCTCAGTTCAGTTAAACTGAATTGTTCTCTGTATTAATCTGCCTAATGAGTGTGAGTGTGTAAGATGTGCACTGAAAAAAGAACAAGAAAAGTGACCTTGGATGTACTTGAGAACACCTGAACAATCTCTAAGAGTACATTTTTGTCATTTTTAAAAGTATTTGATTAATTGCTGATCCTTTCTTTGAGTACGTATTAAGACTATAATCTTGCATTACAGTCTGTGCTGTAGAACTTCAATAAGTCTTATTTTCATTCACATGCATCAAGATTACATAACTCACTTATTAAGGAAAGTGCTGCACACGCGCTTTGCCCAGCATTCATATGACTTTCAGTAAAAGGAAAATATCCAAATAAGAAGTACACTTACATAGTCCATCCCGAACATGCTTTGGAACAGGAACAAAATAAAATAGCAAAATTGCAGTCCACAAATGTGAGCGTTGTTTGACACGGTCAATTGTCAAGCTGCTCCGTCAAGACTTATACTTTTATTATGGTGGGTTGTCCCAAGATCATGAGTTTCTCAATACGCTCGGAAAGAACATAGTGAGCTACATAGCCTATCATATTATCAGTAAACACAGGCTATATTCCATTTTCTTTTAGTTTAAATAGGAATATTTTTAGTATATTCCATTTTCTTTTATTTATATTGAATTTTTATACAGTTTTCTGCAGTTTTGTGAAAACATTTGGAAACAAGCAAATACGTACGAATACTTGTTTTGTTATAACTATTATTTAATAAGTGTAAATAGCTTGCATAATATAAAGTTTTTACTGTATATTTGCTGGCACCGTTTAAAATAAAGCTTTCGGTTTGATATATTTATACGATTTATTGCATTTTTTACATATGACCCTGATCCCCCAGGACTTAATCCATTAGTACCCTTAATGTGTCGTGTCCAAGGCAATTATTCTTGCTACCAGTCCCAATACTGTATACATAAAACTCTGTTCCTTTCGGCGCGTGTACGTATTACTCCACTAAAGCTGGAGCAATACATAACCTTGCAGTTAGTTTTGTTTTCAAAGCACATTCAACCAGGACACGCGCCGAAAGGAAATCAGACAAACGCGAATCAGTTTGTTCCGAAACACAATAGAACTTGTGCGTCACAGCCAGTACCTTTCAGTCTCATCGTCTTAAAAAAAACCCGACCACTGTATTGTAGCTACGCTGGAGAGTGTGTCTGCACGGACACTTGTTTCCCTTAGACTCCTGGCAGCCAGCGTGACTATGAAGAAATTACTTTTCCTTTTGTGATAGGGTAAACACTTGAAAGCTTAGCCGCTGATTTATAAACAGTGGACGGACGCAAATGCCTACACCCTCTGCATCTGGGATACTTAGACGTCAGTTTACCCAGCAAAATGGCTTAGTCTAGCTAATTTGTAGATACTTAATTTCGCTCTGGTGTAGCTCTGGCTGCTAATCTTTGTTGGTTTTTAACTATTAACTTCTCTTTAATGAGAAAATGTTGGATGTAATTATTTATCTATTTGACTTGTAATTGAGGCAAACGTACACAGAAAACGAATGATGATCTGACTGTGTTCCCATTCTTTTATTCGCAAACGTATAAATCTTCCCATCCGCGCTTGTTCTGAAAGGTAACCTGTTCGACATTCTCACTTATCTTCACTGACAGCCAGTCAGGCTTCGGTCTCGCAACTATTTTGAGAGACAGCGAGGGCACCTGTATTTCTTGTTCCTTTTGATTGTACTGGAGCAGATACAATCTGGCGACACGTGTAGGTGAGGTGGACTACGAAACGAGCTCCGGAGTATATTCCCGGCAGAAAATATGGGTGCAGAAAATAACACTACATAATATTTTAGGTTTTTGGTTGCTGTGTGCGGACAGAGTGCATGTGACCATTACCTCCCGCTGACTGAGAAGGTCACCTTGGCTCTGCTTCAAAACATTTCCCAACGCTTAGCGAGAAAGAATGCGGATCCGTGTTTAGTTTACATATCTGGAAGTTGTTCATGCTAATAGATTTGGTGTTTTGCTTTTATTTGGGTTGGAACTTATGTTTTAATGTAGTATGTAATGTAGTATATCTAGTACAATTCCAGTAGAATGTTCTATAATGAATAGACGTGGGTACTTTGCTCCTGTAATTAGTTTGACTATTTGCTGTCTTACTTGTGCAGTTTTCTAGATTGCAGTGAAAGGCAAAATCCATTGCTTCGCTCTAAACTTGCAGTAACTCAGCCGCTAAAAACGTGGAACTGTGCACCTGTGCAGGGGGATCGCACCCATTATAGCCTGCCTGCATCCTGCTCTCCCAGAGCCACAGGAAGTGCTCCCCAACCCTGCTGTCATCCCTCAACCAGAAAAAGGGCGCTATCGAGTGCCCTCAGAGCACGAGGGCCGTCACCAGCGGGGCCAATCTGCTGCTGCCCTGCCGACCCGGCCGGGAATGATGAGCAGGGAGCCAAGACCCGGCTGGTGCCGGCCGGACCCGGTATCATCCTGGCGTCGCCCGGCCTGAGCCAGGGCATCTGCCCTGCCTGCGACGGTCGTACGTCACTCGGCCACCCTTTTCACAGTCGGGGCCGTGCTGACGCTGATTTTAAGGGGGCTGGAACGGAAGTTGTCGCTCAGTGTGAGACTTAATTTGTGGTGTGAGGAAGGAGGTAGTGTAATGCGTTCCTGTGTCGTCCCACAGTTCAGCTGATCTCATCATCCATTAGTGTTTGGCTGTGATTTTTGCTTGATTTTATCACTCAGTCCTGTTAGTTTCAGCTCATCATCAAATTTCATAACTGTTCCGACAGGTTTAGTGTTGTAGTGTATTATTATCAGTACAATAACCTTCTATTCCAGAAGCGTGCAACTCTAGATCTAGATATTTACTGCTCTGCAGAGCTTAGTTCCAACACTCCTAATAATCTGTTGCTACTGAATGTATTGCCGCATTATTCACTGATTATATAATTCATTAACTGAAACAGATTTGAAAGTTTTGGTTTGGAGCTCTGCAGGTCTCAAGACCCAGGGTTGGGAACACACATGATTTATCCCCTCATGTAACTACGACTGGGAAACACCAACAGCTGGATTTCAAATGACTTACAGACAACATACAACATGCTGTCCCTGTTTTTAAGAGAACCAGCTGCCTGCATCATATTATTGTCTCAGATCATTTACTGGCAAAGCACGCTAATAATGATACTGAGAAGTTCAAGACTTCCAGGACGTTGCATTTTACAAAGCTGACGCCGGGCACTTCACTATGGTCTGTGCGTCATAAGCATGCTTCAAATAAACAAGGCAGCTAACATCTGTGGCGTTTCCAGGGCTACAGCCAAGCTATTAGACCTCACTGAATCATGAGTTAGAAATCTCTGAAGTCTAGTACGCATCACAAGCCAGTACTAAATATGAAAATTGATTCATGCTTGTCAGAGCTGAAGTGGTTGGTTGTGATTAGCATTCATTACGCTCCACACACAGTCAGACAGTCAGACACAAATTAGCAGTTGTTTGTGGGCATAGATGCCAGTTTGTGGCAGATATGCCAGTGTGATGGAGAGCTTTCCTGACCTTTGTAGCCTGTGCTCGATATCCACAAGGATGAAAACCCAAACCTAACAGCAGGTAAAGCATCCAGAATTCAAAATAGTCCATCCACTCAGACAGGTCTCACACCACTGGAATACAACAGGGTCAGAAGTGAATCTCTCTTTGCCCATTAGAGAAACTCCCATCCAAATGATGACAGCCTGGTCACACCAGAATGTCCCTCAGCGCTTACCTTGTTTATTGGCTGTGCGGTGGCAGTAAGTCCCCAGCAGTCTTAGCACTGGGACATTCCCGTGCCTCTGAGGTGTGTCGGATCGTGTGTGGTGGTGAAAGTAGGAGAGCGGCTGACCACACAAACGTGTCGTTCCCAGCCCAAGGCGCGTCTGGACCTTGGGGTCTGCTGTGGTCGCTTCCTGAGCTGTTATGTAGTGCAAAGCTGATGCTTTTTCCTCAGGAAGCCGGCCATCCCCTTTCCTTCTCGCCAACCAGCACGCCTCCCCCAAACCCCACGGGACGCTGGGAAACACAGGCACTCTGATAATACTAATTGGCCTGGGAAGTGTGGTGAGGAGGACTGCCCTTTAATGGCACCCCACTTTCTTCTCCCTTTGTTTGTTTGCTGTCTTTCACTAACGGCCCTGGTTGATAAGGGAGGAGCTCATGCCAAAGCCAGCGATCCCAGACCGGTCCAGCAGACACTCTGCGGCGGGAGGGAAGTGGAGTTGAATGGAGGTAGAGCTGGAGATTGTTTCGGAGTCCTCTGTCCCACTTCGGATGGCCTTTGTCTGCTTGAGTGTTTGTTGATGCTTGCACCGAACACCAAAGGTCTGAAGGTGGTTTCCCACTGTAATGACAACGTCGACTTGATATAAGTCCTCGGACGAGACCGGGTTTGGGCGGCGATACACAGGGTCACTGGGTACACCCGCACTGTCTTTACAGGACGTCTTTGTTTGTTTTTCCACATTAAGAACCAGTGGTGGATTAGATCTACAGATATACAGAATTGGGGCTTTGATCACCACTGTGGTAATGCTTGTCAGCAAGCTATTTATATTGCTCATAGGTCATAGGTTTGTACATAATTATTCTACTGACAACTTTTTTGATAATGAAAAACAAGCATCTCTAAGCTTTTCTTGGTGCTTTGGTTTAGTTATGTGACTTAATTTTAGACTCATTACTCCACTTCACCGTTGGGAGATACAAACGACCTGAAAGTATCAGGATCACATATCTGTTTTAAATATAATTACACATACATGTATGTGAATGCAGTGCAAATGATTGCTCAGCATTTACTTATAAATGGTGCTTCAGAGAAACTGAAAACAAACAACCCTTAGAATTCAGCTGAAATGTTCATTCAATTGTGCTGAATCAGTATTAGCTACTGTAGACACAAATGACAGGCAGTTCCTCCCAGTGTAATACGTAAAGACATTGCTGACAGATCTAAGGCACAAATCAGGTATAATATAAATTTGTAGAGCTCTTTATGTTGCAAAACAATTTTTGAACAAACATGCTTCAAGACCACTAACTTAAATGAAGCAGTTTATCTCATTTACATCTCTGTTCTTAGGCCATGCGCGATTTAAGTAAGTTGTGCTTTTGGCGCCCTCTGCTGATCACTTAAAGGATAGACTTAAATACATTTACTGAGAGCGATCCTCAAGTATAGATATTTTACAATAACCAGTGCCTTTACACAAAGCATTTCACCATGCGTAACCCACAATATATGGGAGAACGATTCATCATACAGTGTTGTAAAAGTACAAAACTTCCCTGATGAATGCAATAAAGATAGCACAGGATTGTCAAAGGGAAGTTTAATGCCAATATTTCACACATTACACAAAGCATAAACCAAGATTCAAAGTCTTTATTACTTATCAGGGACATCCAACTTTTTCCAAGAATCAGATGCATATCAAATTTACAATAAAAAAAACGTAAAATAGTTTGATAAAGTGGGTAGAAAAAACCCTGAGGACATTTCATTACACACTGGAATAACGGGTGCATTTGGTTATCATTGGCTACTTAACTATGACACCTAAAGCTTTAATATGAGAAAATGGCACACCAGACAAGATGTTCATGATCTTTCAGATTAAGTTTTAGGGCAATTTTAGGGCCAGTGTGAATGTTTAACACTACACATTTCAGAGCAGTGCAATATTCTGCAGTGTTTTCAAACATGGGTATTTTGATCTTGAATTCAAGTAGCTAATGTCATAGCAGCAGTAGTGGTAGAGGTTGGTGAGTTGAGGGTTCTTGACTCTTTAAAAGAAGTCAAATCTCTTTTTAAGAATTAACTAATGAAGCACAGAATATGCTCTGGACGTTTATGAGCGGAATGAAAACGAACACTGACCCAGGGTTGAACACACCTATCCCAATTAGTTTTAAATATACATTAAAGGAATATATAGATTTCAACAAAAGCTGGGAAATGTTTCCTGCTGTAGGATGCTCTTATGCCCGGGTAAACACTGTGCTTTATACCAAACGAAATGCTCAAACAGGGCTAACAGAAATGAATGCATGTACTCTGGAATGTGTAAATTCTGGTGAAAAGTGGACTCGGGTGAACACTGTGGGACTTCCTTGCTTCCATCCAGACCGGGTTTATGAGACATAAAGCTGAAAGCATGTACTCCAGTCCAGAGCTCCTCCAGCCCAGAATCAGTGCTGTCACACCAGTAGGTGTGTGAGAGCAGCACGACATAAAGACAGTGTGTGAAAACTACCGACATTCTGCAGAGAATCAGCTCAAAACCACTTAGAGATAAATGAGTGACTGTGCATGGTATTTGAAATCAGACTGAAAGTCAGTAACTGTTTGTAGGTGTGTGTGTGGCTGGGAAGGATATGTTGATTATGTTGTTTACATGCTGAGTGCTGCAGTAGTTCACTCTGGGTGCTTCATATGCATTTCAGTTAATGTCTGTTGAAAGACTGAAGATTCTCAGTGGTTGGTGGTGGGATCAGCACAGTCCAGGTCAGCAGGGGGTGCTCTCTCTTAATGTATTTCACTGTCAGGAGAGCCCTGGTGGTTGGGGAAGATGTGCAGCTGAGCATGCTCAATGCCGTCATTGTGGAGGTCTTCCTGTTTCTGCAGTCCATGAAGCTTCAGGACCAGCTCCTTAATGAACACCTGGACAGATCACCTGGGTTACAACACTGTAAACACACAGCCAGGAAACAGTGATGGTAGATGAAGACTAGTCATATCAGGTGTCAATTTGGAAATCCACTCAGGGAAGAAGGGAACCACTGCTTTTGTGATGTCAGCAGAATGCAGTGCAAAAAAACCCCAAAATAGATGGAGCTGTTTGTAAGTGGAACTTAAACTTGTCTGCCTTTCAAGCCACACAAGTCATCAGTCTCGACTGGTGTTGACCGGTTCTGACACTATAATGACCCGAGGTATATTCAGGGGCCTACAGAAGATGGTTTTGGTAACTATCAGAATAACATTACACATTATAAGCAGATGGCTAGGATAGCCAATGCTTTTTGTATAAAAACTTAATTTGTACATGCAGGCTAACAGAACAAGCCAAACGTACTGCCCAAGATGTTCTTGGATATGTGGATAAAGCACTATATAAAGTGAACTGGATATTTTGATTTTCAAGCATTCACCTTGTTAGTTAAATGTTTCATCTAACCGGCCTATATGCTGAGCAGCAAAGAGTGCAAGAGTGAAGCATGCACTGCTGATCTCTGAGCCACTGAGTGCAGTGAAGTACACTGGTGCTGATTGTTCACCAGCGGCTCTGTTTAGCCAAAGATAGGCTGGCTTTGTTATCGGAGGGGGGTGG
>JAOXYF010000013.1:12704441-12722077 GCA_028565775.1 Sternarchorhynchus goeldii
TCGCCACGGTAACGGGAAGCGTCTGTTACTACCAGACGGAGAAAAGAACAGCAATATACGTCACGTGAAGTGCAGACGCTTACCTCGGTGTTATTAATACAGGTGTGGAGGATATCCTGTAAGGAAGACAGAATGGGAGAGGCATGAAACAGAATGGTGTGAATGGGGAAATGGGATTTGTATGTGTGGGCCAATTGGCTCTGTACCCGGAGCCTCTTGGTCCTCTCCTCGTCACTGGGCAGGTCCAGGAGATCGTCTATGTTCACCTCCTCTGGCATGTGGTCCTCCTGCAGGCAGAGACAGGCCCCGGTGACACCCAGGCATCGCCCCGTCATCCTGTCTGCTGGCCCAGTGGTGAGCGGGTCACCCCCCTGCCCCCTCCCACCCTCTCCTGGAAGCTCATCTGTACTCTAGAGGCCACAGCTGAGTCAGAAGGGAAACTGTGCTGCTTGCTCTTTTTCAGCCTGTGTTAGAGCCCGTGTTAGAGTCTGTGCTAGAGTCTGCATTAGAGTCTGTGCTAGAGACTGTGTTAGAGTCTGCATTAGAGTCTGTGCTAGAGACTGTGTTAGAGTCTGCATTAGAGTCTGTGCTAGAGTCTTTGCTAGAGCCTGTGTTAGAGCCTGTGTTAGAGCCTGTGTTAGTAAAATGAGGAAAACATAAAAGAAATGGCCTCAAAATGTCTTTCCAATCTTTCCAGTGAATATTTACACACCTGGATCTCACATGTCCAGTGATTCATGGGTTTTTTTTGAGCAGCTTTAGATTAAAACAAGGTTTTGTGGACTTGTGGTCCAGCTCCACATGCAGCTGAGTGTGGACACACCGTGTGTGTTTAGTTTGATAGTGTAGTTGTGTATGTACTTATCTCACCTTTATAATCGCTTAGTTCCCCAGGACAGGGCAATTCAAAAATAGGTCAAGGGCAATTTTAATGGTTGGCTTTTCAGAAAATTATTTATTTTATGTAAATTTTCCTCTGCCATCATTACAGTGAGAGAGAATGACATCAAGCCAATGGAAACCACATGTACCATACTATTTACATAACATGGCTCAGCACATTTCCACCCAGAAATACCTGGTATTAAAGAGGATAATGCAACTGAGCTGCAGATGCATTATTTGTTGTCAAAACAGTGACATTGTGGTCTGTGGTAAAACGTGGAACCAGGAATCGAAGTTACAACCATCCTATTAATTCCTAATAAGGACAAATGGTTCAAATTCAGCATCTCACTCTTGTACAGCTTATGTTATTACAAGTTATTTTCACACCCAGTATTTAAAACCAGGATGTCACACCATTGGGACACCAAGCGCATTAAATTATTCGATCCTTTTATTGTGTACAGAAACATAAGCGTGGATGTAATCTTTTGTAAATGTTGTACTATAAGAGGTTGTATAACAAGAACAATGTATAATTTTGTACAGTTGCAAAGTGCTGGTTTCACTGATGCTCTGCAGTTTGATTTGTCACCAATTTCAGGTCTTCAAAGGAAGGAATTATCAAGAAAACAGCGCCTACTACCAAACATGGCCCTGAGGAAGTAGCTCTTGGTAAAGCTGGTTTGTGATAAGGTTACTGAGAGTCCTTGGGGAACGCAGGCCAGAGTACCAGAGTGTCACCAATGAAAGGTCAATCAGGGCACGATCCAAGCAGACCCCCCTACTGGGATGTAGGTGACCTTTCTTTTAACTTCAAATGCTACTGAAATCCTCTCTCTCTCTCTCAAACACACACACACACACACACACACATACACACATGGAATGCACACACTGCTTATATTCACAAATTCACAATTTAAGTCACATGAAAAAGAAAAAGTTAAAATCCTGAAATTAGGAATTTACCAATAATCCACCAGAAAAGAGGAGGACAATTTCCTCACGCCTTCACAGGCGCCGAACTGTAATTTAAGTGCAGACTTGTGTTTAAAGGAACCGCTTTTTTAAACATTATTTTTAAGGGTAAGCACGAAGTGAGTAAAGATAAATCCTCGCTAAACGCAGGTCATGTGATCGTGCTGTCAGCGTCTGCCTGTCACTACTGCTGCTGCTCTCTCGGTTCTTGTGTGAGGAAGAGCATTTAGTGAATCTGTCCATCAAGGTTAACATAAGGGGACCCACAAAGGTCGCAATTTAGACCTTATTCATTCAAGGTCAGTAGCTTCTGGTGAAGTTACAGTAGCTTTTTTTTTTTTTCCTCTGACTTTGCGAGCTCCATTGTCTCCTAAATCCTTTCCTTTGAGAGCTGCTCTGTAGCTGCATGGGAGCTTCGAGAGCTGCTCTGTAGCTGTATCGGAGCTTTGAGAGCTGCTCTGTAGCTGTATCTGAGCTTTGAGAGCTGCTCTGTAGCTGTATCGGAGCTTTGGGAGCTGCTCTGTAGCTGTATCGGAGCATTTGTATGGGTTTGAAAAATACTCGTAAAGTGTTTTGATATATATGACTGACACGTCCCTCTTATAGGGCAGACGGAGCTCATCACTTATTCTTTAAGTGGGTGGATTTAATGTCATTTGTTTTAGTCGTACGTGAAATGCTGTGTATATGGATACGCCTTCCACACAGAGATCACACTGATCTGCTGTGGAGACGACCTTAAGTACTTCAAAGGCCTTCACCAAAGCTCTGCCCAATCAGAAAGAAATGTCAGCTCCTTTCAGCATCACCTATTTTCAAACGTCTGCAAACTGTGACTCAACACAGAGCCGCACAACATGCGCATGTGGTCACATTCCTTAGGATAGAGCATGCATCCCGATGTTACTTTTGAAAACTGTATATATATAAATGCCTGTGCTCAAATTCATGCTGTATACAAAGGAGTTAAACTTCTTATTAAGCCTTATAAGAATCTTAAAATATTTTTATTTGCACTGTACTTTCACAATGTGATTTAGTTTGGAACTAATTTGTGTCAAGTATGTACACATTGGATTCATTTTCACGTGTTAAGGGCCTTTTCCATTACTCTGTGGGCAGTGATCCATGGATCTTTTTCATTCTGTGAGGAATTGTTTATATGTTTTATGGATTCATATGGTTTACACTACTTTCACAACACAAAATGGTGTAAAACCATTTATTTGAATGCACTGCAATATAAAACTTCACACAGTGTTGAGAAAGGTTCTGAAAAATGTGATGCTGAGAGCAGGAAGCTACTGTCCCTCTCCAAGGGTACACGGAATGTGACCTCAGTCCTTCCATTTGAGCCCTTTGTCTCTGCTGTCTTTAGAGTGCACACACAGCACTTTACTACGGTTGCTCTGTAGGGGGGGTTGATGTGCTTTTAAACAGCAGTTTCCACCTTGTATTCCCAGTGGGCCTGGGAAAGGCGGTGCTTTCAGTCTGGCAGCCACACAGATGTCATATTCATCAAGAAGTACTGTAAGTGGCTACTGCTAATGGGGTGCTTAAGGACTGCAGACCCACTGATTCAATATTCAGATCACCTGTTTACTGACTGTGTTATGTGGATGCTTGAAAGGTCTCATGAAACATTTTAACGGTGTATCTACAGCAACAAATTTGAACAAAGCCCACCGCATATGAAAAGGACAATTGATAAGCGCAACTGATCTCTTCTGTAGTAACACGTTAACATGTATTTATATGGCTTTAGTTTCCTCTGTCTGTGAAAAAAAAATCCTCTGGCACAACCAGCTTGATTTTTCTGAATTACAAAATGTCACATCAGCAGATTTATCATCGCGCGTGTGGGCTGGGTATGGCGTCCACACTGCTGAATTGGTTACAGTAGTAGGGTAATCTTCTGAATAATCTGTGCTATATAATCTGCTGAATAATCTGTTCTGAATAATCTGTCCCTGTGATGAGTCGGTGAAAGACCAGCAAAACCCTAATGGTCCTGCATAACAGGGTGTCCGATGTCCGCTGTTAATCGCGGTGGTTTGCTGTGTAGCAAGGCAGGGAGGGGCTTGTTGACACACCAGGGCTTTCTTTGTGCACTACGCTGACATATGGGGTCTTTAAATCCCCAACCCCCATACTCTTTCTGCATGAGGAAAACCCTGGGAGACAGAGATAGCATCAATCAATCTCAGGATCATTAGCACTGAAACGTGGCCATATAGTTTCACGGTGGTCAGACTTCTGCTCTGCCCGGAAATGAAGAAACTGGAGGGGGGGGTCTGATTACAGACTCTCTCCTTTCACAGACCAACAAATACTGCAATGTAGACACAACTGTCACTTGGTCTATACATGGGATCTGTGAGATCAGTCCTTACAGAATCAAAAGGTCACTATAAATAATCTGATAGCTTTCAAGGCAAAAGGAACGCAAAATGAATCCGTGTAATCTGCAAAACGTTATTATTATGTATCTACATATAGATCACCTTGGCCAATATTGTTCTCCTCCAGTGATGAGATGCAATCTCCCAGGCTGTGACCAGTGTCGGCAATGGCACCATGTCATTACACGGTAATAAATGTAGGGACCGCACATGTGTGCGTTTGCGCTTTTATTGGAAAATTAATGGGCAGATGCATTGGGAAAGGACCCTAATCCTGCCTTGGGCTAATGCAGATATCATTCAAGTTGGACACACATCAGAATGACATGTCTACTAAATGACCAAGTGCGGTGAAACTACTCGGCTAGACGCGTTAGAGCCGAAGCTTCCAGCTGCCTGTGAGTCACACCTGCCGGGAGATGAAGTACGGTGTGAGCCCACGGCGTTAACACGGAAGGGCAGGACGCTGCGTGGCCGTCAGAGAAGCTGTTTCATCTTTTGGTTCTGTCACAGAGGTTCGGTCAGCCCCAGAAACGTTGGAACGTTATTACATAGTAGCCCTTAAACGTTTCCAGTAACGTATTCCATGACTAGATTCTGTTCCTACTGTTTTGTCCTCAACAGCTGTATGTGAGAATAAGCCATGCTTGGGTTTTCTGCTTAAAACTGCAAGTTACACTATGAAGTTGCACACTACATGCACAACAAAGACCACAGGAATTCTGTACATGTAGCACAACCTGTGTTCAAGTGTTCATACCCTGCCTAAGAGGACAAACCCTTTGCTTGGGAACTGGACAATATTTTTCCCTTAAACAAACAAGCAAAAAAATAGATATAAACAAAATCAAATACTTCAACACTCCAACAATACTGCCTCTTCCTGGGCTTCAACTAAAAAATGTTGTGCACGTCAGTGTTAGTGTTTGGTGAATGCATTTTGCCATGGCAGACAGTCTGAGCTTTAAGCATTATTTTGTCATCTATACATCACGCAAGTTGCTAAGATTACATCCATATTACATAAATCTACTAAGACCAAACATTATGAACATCAAAAACAAAATGGAAGCTTTAGAACAAACACACTGTATTAGATACAATGGCTCACTCTCTGGTAGCCATCATGGATTGTTGTTCAATACTGTAGTATCTTTTACGATATTTTATATTCATTAATCAGTTTAGTTAAAACTATAAATGAATGAACCAATCATTGAATTTGCCACAGAAAGAATGGTAGTTTCCAGTTTGCCTCACTATCAGTAAATGACAGATCTAACGCCCTTGTTTGGGGAACGTGCTTTTTTATCCCTAGATGAGTAAATTACGAACTATGCTCAGTGAAAAGCGAAAAACAATGAGGATTACACTTTGTTCCAATAAAAACGACCCCCTTTTTTTTATCAGTAACCTACTTCTCGTTGTACGAAGCACCTGCTTATCATTTGAGACACGCGCATTCTTATCCACGTGGACTATTCTGGGTGATCACCTACACCACACAAAGACTGTGTTACAAGAGTTTGGGGTCTATTGAACCAAATTAACAAAGGGTTTAACATAATACACTTATTTTAAATCCCTACTGATGCACATCACGCAGTTCAGACGCCAGTTTATAATGTGACAAGTCGGATTTATAGTGTAACAAGTCACACTACACGTTTTCGAAGAACATGTCCATAAATTCAGCCAAAAAAACCTAGTTATTATACCATGAAATAATTTATATTTATTCTATTAAAACATGTCACGTACATTACTCACCCTTCCTAAATAGAGTTCGTCTAGACCTGCATCTATCCATTTCTCCACATCTAGGCGCCTCTGAAGTTCTTTTCTATTATATTTTACCGTTACGCGGGCTTGTCTCTTCTGTACGCTTAGTCCTGTATCCCGGCCAGCACCTCTATTCGGTGAGTGAACTTTGTTATTATATCGTCTCCCTACCCGGTTCGCAGCCATATCCACTTCTACTTCGACTGTCTGATGTACAAGCGCATATGATTATTTCGAGTAGTGCGCAAGCGGAGCACGACGAGCACCAACATCTCCAAAAGGTGAGGTGCGCAGGGTCCTAGTGCCGTTCCACTCATTATTGCATTACTGATCTTGTTAAACTCTTAGTGTGGGAGGAGTTACAGGGGATGCACTAGAAAAGTCGAATTACAATTCCATGTAGGAACGCCCCTACTTTTTACATCACCGGTACGTGGACGTTCCATTGCTCCATTGTGTCCGTTCAGCTGTTGGCAGCAGCTCCCACATGGGTTTGCACTGTAAAGTTAGATAATGATAATGAGAATTATTTATGTTATTATGAAACATTATTTAGATATTTGCATTTATTACTTTTTAGAGATGAGCACATGTTTGTGTGTATCAATAAGCAAAAAATGCTCTGTATTAAAGTTAGCTATCTTATCAACTTACATTACACTTTGGTTATTTTAACTGATTATTCCTCAATGCTGAACAAAAATGTCCTTAACAAACCTTTCTTAAATTGTGTAATGCATAACAGCACAGTCTGGATAAATTACTTCATAGGATGTTGTTCAAAATACCTGGATTTACATTTAGCTCAAGTCAGCAAGTTCAATAATTAATGATAATAATAATGTCAGTCTTAATAAATTCAGTCATTTGAAATGTGAATTCAAGATTTTCAAATGAGCCACTGTTTCTCACTCTGTGCTAAGACAGGTCTTTGATCCACTTCCCAGTATAACCTGGCCAGGTAATTTGCAACCCTTGGTTCCAAGTGTATGATGACATGAAACAAAAGCCCATGATCTCATTTATAAGTGGCGTATATATACAAAAACAAATGTAAAAAATGGCAGAAACTAGGAATTATAAAGAAATATTTGACAGAAAATTGGACATATTTCCAGACGTTTTGACCCATGCATAGAGCCATAATCAACATTTAAAGAGAGGAGAAAGTGATGACACCCATCAGTAAAGCAGATAATTATGGTAAAATAATTCACCATTTATTGTGAGTTTAAAGGGCTGTTACTAGTTTACGGAATGGGTTCTGCCCAGAATTTATCTTATAAAAACATGTTTAAAGATTATAAACCAAGCAGATCCCTTAGATCCTTGAACTCAGGCCAGCTAGTCGAGCCCAGAGAACAAACTAAACATGATGAAGTAGCATTTATCTGTTTTGCTGCAAATAACTGGAATGAACCGACAAAAAATTTGCCCTAAATGTAGAAACTTTTAAAGGTTGACTAAAAACATTCCTCTTTTCAAGTGCCTATAATTGAGATTTTGCTTATTCATATTCGTTATTTCAAATTTAATTGCATTCTTTTTCTCATTTCTTTACATTTTAACTTTAACATTCTTTAAATTTGAAATGTATTCTTATTTTAATTTCTCTTAATCTTTATTATCCCGTTTCTGTGTATTTATATTTGTTGACCCAGATAACTGTTTGCAGTCTTCACTTTGTTTCTTGTTAATCTAATCTCCAAATGAAAGCTGTGAATAATTACAAATTGCAAACAGCTACAATACTAACAATATTAACATGTTTATGAAATATCTAGAATGGTTGCTGTGTTGTTTATGGCACAAATGCATTTTTGGCATCATTAGAAAACCATACCAACTAAATAATGTGTTTTTACAGACGAAGGAAAATGTTCTTTGCCAATGATGATGACTGCCTAAGGACCTGATTTCCAACAGTCGTTCTCTGGACGTGTAAAAGATGATGTTGTAAAAAGTGCTATATACTTCAGTTTTAATTGACTGAGTAATATTTAAGTATCCATGAGGTAATTTTGGTATTACCTTATGCAATGAAATACAATCATCTGCATGTTCAAGACTGTGACCAATGAAGAGAAACCGGGTTGGAGTATGCGTACTCAAGGTTTTATAAATCTGATTTGTTGGCCGTGCACGCCAACCCCTGTTATTGTGTGCACCAAACTTACACTCTAGAGTAGAATGCAGTTTTATAAAGAAGGATTAGAATAAAACTCCCTGTTTTAAGAGCTTGTGCTGACACCATGTGGTTGCAGAGAGAACTGCAAAATGAAAGGCCCAGCAACCATATTAGTTAGCTCAGGATGATTATTGATCACATAACAATTACAGTTAAGTTGTTACGAAGTTATATTATGTTACAGTCTTTGGCTCTTAAATTATTTGTTGATTCGTAATTTCGTATCAGTATTCGGTCTACTGCAAATGAATTAAGAGGTCGATATCAAAAAAACTTGGTAGGACTACTAAAGAGATTGATAAACTATCTTAGAATGTGAAGAGAATGTGAAGTGGAGGAAAATAACTTTTAGATCAGTCTAAACAGCCGTGGGACTGTCGCTTAGAGCGAGTTTGTGCAACACAAACAATGACGTCAGTCTATGAGGAAGTTCTTAATCGGTAGGAACCGAAGGCACACACCTGTTAGAACGGCATAACGTTCGGAGCTTAGTTCCTGGTTCTCCGTTTGTCTTTAACGTGCGGGGGGAAGCTATGTTTCGGGTGCTTCTTTTCGCTTTTGGCTACCTTGTAGGCTTAGTCGCCGTCCTTGGGCAGGAAGGATGCGTTTGGAATTCAAACACTGATGTGACCCTGGACCCTCTGTCGTGGGACGCAGGTGCGACGTATGTGGCTCACTTGCCGGAAATTTCCGACGACAAAAGTTGCCAGCGAGCTTGTTGTGAAAGCGAATACTGCCAGCTTGCCCTCATTGGGACTCTAATTAATGGCACCTCCGAATGCTTACTTGTAAATTGTATGAAAGAAGGCAAAAATGTTTGTGTTCTGAGACGAAGCGGTACGTTCAGAGTGTATCGAAAGGAGCAGGTGTCGACACCTACACCAGACATTTTCGATGTACGCAACGCCAACTCCACAGGTAAACACTAATGTAAATGTCGAGTATTGGTGCTTCAGTGGCGTCAGGTTCCATGTAAGGTAGACTAATACAATGCAAGTAAAGCAGATTCCAAGTGTCCTATACCGAGTTGATTGATCTTAAGGTCATTCATAACTGGAACTGTACGTGTACATCAACTGCATTACACACCTTAAGATAAAACGTGGACCAACTGTTACCGTAGCGATGACTGTTTATACAAAAATGCAGTACAGCAACTCCATGTTCTTGCCTTTGTGTCTATTTCTCCTCCTTGATTACTTGACAAACTGGTAAACTAATCTTTTTATTGAAGGTGAGATAAACAGAAAGTGGGCAACCAACGCATGAGTCAAAGAAAAGCGCAATAAAATCCAGTACATTTAAAAACCCGCCTACTGTATGCCTGTGCTAGTCTAAATGCCCAGTTCAGGAAACCAGTTAACTTTTTTTTAATGGCTTAACCAGTGGTCGTGTAGGTTATGGAAAATGGTTGTGCATTAAACCTGCCATGTCTGTGTTTTAGATCGATGCCGTTACAGTAGTGCAGTGGGCATGTGTCGGGCTGCCTTCTCACGGTTCTTCTACAATGTCGTCAACCAAACCTGTGAACAGTTCGTCTATGGAGGCTGTGGCGGCAATGCCAATAATTTCGACTCCCGTGAAGACTGTGAAGCGGCGTGTACAGGGGTGACGGGTATGTGGGGTGTGATTGTGGTGGCTTTGTTTAAGTTCTTTTAGTCATAAACTTGGTCGTAAGGAGGGGTGAGGCATGAGGATTATGTGTCTATTGTTAGATCGGCCTTTTAAAAAGCTGCCAGAGCATGTGGGGATTATGGGAAGTTCTTGCAAATTATTGTGTATGAACTCCTGGTCCTAAATGCTGTAATGCATAGCCATAACGTGGACTGCTTTGTGATGTGATGTGATGGAATCTTAAGACGGATTCCTCCCTTAGTGATAACAGAACAAAAACAAACAAGCAAACTAAGCACAACTTGCTGTCTACTTTCCCCACAGATGATGTTTCAAACATCATTTTATGGTCAAATATAGTTGTCATGAATTGTTTTAGTATTTATCATTTTGCCTTCAAAATAGAGCATGTTATATGTTGCTCCTTATATATTCTATTTCCTTGTAACGTCCTGAATTGCACTATTCATAATTAATAGAATCCTCTTGACGCTTATTGTTAAACATATGTTAAGCTTGGAATTCTTTGTAGATATCAGCATCAGCTCCTGTTTCTAGCAGTATCTTAGTTTGTTGCATCTTAGGTTAGTTGAACTCTAACATTGAATTGTAGATAGCAACACGCGTTTGTACTTCAGTTTTGAAAAGAGCGATTGCTAAGCACTGTCTCAGAAGCAGTCTCGTTTGTCAGAGCAGTGGGCTATACCACACACAATTGCAGGGATATTGGAGTATTTCACTGGACTCGAGGACACACCAAGGATTTGCTGGTGAACCTTACAAATGTTTAGCTCTCTCTTGCCATTCGGACTGCTGGATTTGAGCGATGTTATTATATTGAGGTTGTAGTAGTGTTTGTTTAGGTAACTTGCTGATGTGCTGAAAGCCTTTGGCCTGTCCTGTCCATGTTAATAATTGGGCATTTGATGGGTGAAAGGCAGCCTGCATCCATCACACTTGATGCATATTTGTTTCTGCTTTGCGTAATGGGGCTTTGAAAAGTGTGTCTGTGTGTGTCATGCGAGTGCTGAATTGGTCGTCACCCTGAGGAACAGTGTGCTGTGTGGTTTCTGCTTACGCCCTCTTGAACAACCGGTTGGGTGACCTCTGTTACAGGTACAGCAGTGTTTTTTTAAAGAGGCCAAATAACAAACAAATTTTCTGTGTCCCCATTGTCTCTGGTTTTCTTTTTTTTACTCTCAGGTGAGATTCTGCTGATGCATGTGAGCTGCATTTCCCTGTCTGTGTTTTGGTGTTGTACACATTTTGTTATACATATTTTTATCTTTATTATGCTCATTTGTCCTTGAACAGGTTTGATCAAATAAAAAAAAAGCTTCCTATAAAGTAAAGTAACTTCCTCTGAGTAGTAATTAGTGTGGGTTTAATCATTAATGTTCAGTGAACTCTTGAATACAACACTCGCACTCATCGTTTTACTTTAAATGACGTGTCTTGGATCCTAACTCGTCCTTTCTAAGGCTCACAACTGAACATCAAAGTTTCCCAGAAGTGGAATGATTAAGTGCTGAACAGAAGAATTTTAGAATTTGTGTGGATTTTATTTTCTTCCTTGTATGTTTAGGTGACGTGATAACTGACCTTGAAGCCCCGCTAAAGAAAACGCGAATGGCCAGACTGGAGGACGACGAAGGTTAGAATCACCAGGCTTCTTATTCTATGTGCAGTCGATCTGCAGTGTGTGGAGAGGGCGTTTGTGTGATGAAACTCGAGAGTGATGCATGTTCAGGATATTGATGACATGTGAGATCTAAACATTGTTTTGAGTTGCGAGCTTTCTCTTCTACGTGGCAGTCGAGTGATTCTCTTAGACCAGAATCGGGTCTCCTGTGAAGGTCCACCAGATATCTCTAGAGAACCATGTTTCTCTGGCTCTCCGCATATCTTGGTGTGTGTTACTTTTTGTCACTGGAAGATGTGGAATCACTTGCGTGACTTTTATTGGTGTGAATAAAGTCGTGTCTTATTTTTGTACTATACTCGGTTAAGTATTTGGCTCTTTACATTTAGTAACACCATAAACTATGAGGAAATAGCCTTTTGAAATGGCCTTTGTCATCAGGTTGCAGTTTCGCTCTGATGCTTATCTTTGTTTGCTCATCTTCCTTAAAAACTCTATTAGGTCTTCTCTTTTCTACACTTGGAACCCTTCTTTCCCTACATTAGGGAATCCCTACATTAATCCCTACATTAAATTTATTTATTTAATCATTTATTTTTAAACCTTTCCCATCTCACTGGAAAGAGCTGATGGGTTTACAAAAGCCACTATATAAATTGAACTTTTATAATAATATTGTCCTTATTTTTCTTCAGCAGTATCTTCTGTGGATTCCCTGCCTGAGATGACGATGGAGGAGTTTGCAGGTGTGTTTGCTTGTTCAGTCTCTTCCTTAGATGTTGCTTTCAAACTTTCAGTTTTTCTCTTTCTGTCTACCTGTTTTTGAAGACCTTAAGTCTTTAACATCAATACAATGTTTTTAGGCTGAACAGAGTGAAAATGCATCTCATCATAACTCGCATCATAACTCATCATAACTTGCCTTTTGTCTCTTACCATTATGAGAACACTAAAAAGGCATCCCTAGTCCCTAGCGCACACGTCCCCTTTCCTAACACAGTGAACTGGGGGATCCCCAGTCTGGTACGTTATGAGCTGGGACCCAGTAAAGATAACTGGCTAGCCGCCCCGCTTTGTCTGTACGTTTGACTGGACGGCAAGTCCTGGCAATGAACTGTTGGGAGTCCAGTGGAGGTCATGGTAGTAGTGTAGCGCTCGTTTGTCCCCGTGTTCTTCTCAGAGAAGTGCGAGGCTGCTCCCCTGACGGGACTCTGCAGGGCTTCCATTCCCCGCTTCTACTACGACAGTGGCTCCTGCAAACGCTTCAAGTACGGCGGCTGTGGAGGCAACCAGAACAACCATCCGTCCGAGGAAGCGTGCATGAAGGCGTGTACAGGTACGCTAGGCATGGCGGCATCTGGCTTCCATTTTCCCATCTGATGCTTCGCGACCCTCCCCTGGTGAAAAATAACCATGATCCTTCTCTGTGCAGTCAAGATCGTGGAAAAGAAAGTCGATGACTCCAAGGAGTACCAAGGTAACGCGCTGTCTTCATCACGTGAGTGCGTGGATGTGACACGTTTTCTTGTGACGCGTGCGCGGGGTCTCTGAACGGAGTGTTGTACTCTCCGCAGAGGCGTGCGAGGCCCTGCCCGACACTGGCACCTGTCGCGCCGCTTTCCAGCGTTTCTACTTTGACAGCAGGACTCGGTCCTGCCGGATGTTCATCTACGGAGGCTGCAAAGGCAACAGGAACCGCTACGACACCCTGGATGAGTGCATGTCCAAATGTGCTGGGAAGGACGGTAAGGGGAGAGCAGGAAGGAGCAAGGAGGCCATTTCCCATGTGAAGGCTTGCCTGTACGAGCAGTGTTCAGCATGGAGTATTACCCGAGCCCCATTTTGCTTCACGCTAATCTTAAAGCAACATTTGGTATATTTCAGAAATGTTCTCTACACTCTATTAAAAAGAACACCCCCCCCCATAGTGTACCTATAGGAATGTAGGGGTATATTGGGTGAATCAATCTCTAATACTGTGATGTATTGGGTTCTTTGCATCTCTGTCCAGTATCTTAGTGTTTGAAAGATCATGGCGAATAGCATTTATCCAGAAATGGATGCCGTGTTGAATGATGGTTGTGAAGGGCAAGTTCTTCTATGAGACACTTGGTCCATTTGAAGGGGATGTAGTAGTGCATGGATGACTGAAGGTCTGTGCTGTTGCTCGCATTTGCCTGCATGGTGGTAAACATCTGGTCTTGCTGTAGGGAGCTTTGATGAGCACGGTAACGACAAGATGCGCTCTCACTGGACTCCAGGTGAGTTTGAAGCCTTGTAAGGCTTTCAGTCAAGCACTGAGGCTCAAATGAAATGCGTTGAAGGGTTTCTAAGTACATGACCGTTTTTCTCTCTCTTTTTTTCCATACATTCCTCCTTCAGCCATTTTCCTGATGGCAACGCTGACCATCGTATCCATTGTGCTGCTGGTGGGTATGATCCTCATCACCACTCGCCGAGCCAAACAGCAGCAGCTCTTCACCCTGGACGACAGGCAGGAGCTGCTGCCCGAGGAGCAGCTGCCCGCGGACGACCCGCCCAAGCCTGTGCTGCATTAAAGCAACAGTGTATTTAAAGGAAAATTACACAGAACGCTACGTAATCACTTTTATAACAATTCTTTTGAATGTCTATTAGCATTAGTATATTGCAAAAGATCATGGCACAGAATGGGGCAAGGACGTACCGACGGGCCTGGGCAGGAGAGGGCCACTGCATGCAGGTGAGCAGCCCGGGAGTTTTGATCCATTTCTGTAGTGGTGAAATGATGCCTCTACCTACTGCTCTGGGCTTGCGATAAGAAGGTTGTGCGCTGATCCAGTTCGTCTCTCCAAAAGGTTGTTTGCATTAGTGTGTTGTTCTTTGATGTAATTGAATTTGAAAGGATTTTCTGTTTCCCTCTTAATTTACTCTCCCTCCCTACTATAAGGCTTTCAACCTTCTGTCTAAACATATGAATGCATGTATGTACACCAACACGCACCCACATACACGCTTGTAAACGTGACACTTTACATCATTTACAGTTACAGAATGCCATGGTTGTAAATCTGTATGCTCCCATGTTGGATAAGGAACTTTTTCATCTGTTCATGCATATTCTTTCATCCATCCATATGTGTGGATAGTTTTAGCCTTTTCTTCCAGTTTCTTGATGGTTACACACTTTTTTTTTTTTTTCTTTTTTTAAAATATATTTACTTTTTTTTTACTAATACGTTTAAATGGAATTATTTCTTCAGATTTTTAATCCTCCTTGCGGTATCGATTGACCACAATGTAGCTAAAAACATCTACTATAGATTAATACCATGTAGTTGAGTAAATTTGTATTTATAAAATCAGTATTTGTGTTTTCAGATGAACTATTCCACTATGTAGCATTGTCGGACACGTTTGTAACGTCAGTGGATCTTCTTGGTTGCCTTGCCAGTGGCAATTTGATCCATTAATCTTTTTTTAAGCAGAGTTAAATCTGCTTATTGGCATCTATCCATTCACTGACCTGTTTTAATGAATCTTTTTTGGGATAAATGCAGTAAGGAGTTGAATATGAACATGAATAATTACAATTTATATTTTGTTGTCCTCTTAAAGGGAGAAAACACTTGCTGTCTGCATATGGATGTGTTCTAGTCTTCTGTTACCAGAACGATTCAGTTCCTATTCAGCACAGCCTATTCTCCGTGACACAGTGAACGTCTTGGTGTGCCAAACGTGGTCATTGATGAAATATGATTTGAGGGCATTTTCTGAGCAGGCTAGTACTCTAGTGTTGAATCACTTTACTCTGAGGGCTATTCATTTTATATATATATAGAAAATATGGTTTACCTACAGTTGTTTCTAACTACCAAGAAGAATTTAAAATAAGATCAAATTGATGTATATACATGATACGGTCTTTCTAATCAGAATTTGTCTTCTTGCATGCTAGAATGAGAATTGCAAGCAACATCGATTATTTAAAATGTGATTGAAAAATCTTCTACAATAAAAATGTTCAAGACTTTGGATTAATCCTTTTGAAATTCCTAATGCATGAGATCTGTATGTTATGCCCAGATAATGTCATTAATGATCATCTCTCTTTCTACAGTGGCTGTTTATTTCCTCCCGATGTGTGGTCTTGTTATTTTATTCTTGTGAGGAGGTTGTGTCGTGTTCATGTTTAGTGTGCGTATGCTTTTCGAAGGTCAAAGGTTATTATAGGGATTGTTGTGTGGTGTAATAATCAGCCACAGACCTTTTAATCAGTCCAGAAGCTTAGCTAGTAATGATCTAGAACTAGACTTAAGTTTTGTGTGCAATGATGTATGCAATATGTACCATCACACCAAAATATCATATCTGTGTGCTGAAAATTAACTATATATTTTGGACCATTTGCAAAACAACCCATGCTATTTTTTGGCGCACCATCACCCTTGCTGGAACGCCACAAACCATTTTTGCCATAATGTGTTTTACCACAAGGGAGCGCTACTGGCTAATCGTTAATCTCAGGTTTTCCTGCAGATGCTGAAACTGGCAGTACCAAGGATCCTGTTTGCATTTTAATACATTTAGGTCCGTATCCCTTGCATATAACGGTCACTTCCTGCTAAGAAACAATGAACATGGTCTTCTTTGTAAACAGCTACCGTCATGAGTCCAGACCAAAGGCAAAAAATGCCGTAGATAAGCAATGCACTTAATAGGTTCCATAGATAACATACCTGATCACTTTATGAAAGCGGACTTTTATGAACTGCCTAAGCGGTAAACCCCGTAGTGTTCAGGATGTCCTGTCATGTAAGGTACGAGGTCGTAACACTAGCATCGTTAAATCTACCACATCGAGACTCGTGTACAGCCCCTTCGACAGCTACGGCGGCAGAAACGTGTAGCTGTGAACAACATGGGAGGTTGACGGCGAGCAGGCCTCGCGTGCTGAGCTTCTGTCTTCGCCCCTGGAAGTTAAAACGGCTGGGATGAACTCCTAAAGACCAAAGTGTTACCTCATTTGCCAGTCATGTTCAAACGGCCCTTCTCCACTCGCACAGAGCGGTAAAGGAAACCCTTAAAGCCAATGAGCGCGCGGCAGCCGGTCTCGTTTTACCTTTCAGGCACCTATAAAAAGTAGCTTTTACCGAAGCTGCGGCTAGAAATTCTCACTTCTAAAATAAGTGTATATAGTTAGGTGAAAGGGAAGTTTGATTTATGTGGAACTGCTCTGAAAAGTGTAAATCAGTAAGCTTATTCTAGACCTTACTGCTTATGCTCAAACCATAAACTTGGTCACACTGTTACTGAATTAGAAATAAGCTGTGTTTAGGGTTGTCAGAGCCCCCCCCTCAAGCCTACTGTACTGACTCCTGGGACTCTGTGTGGGTGGGTGGGTGTTATGTTATCCTGACCCTAACCTTAACATGTTGCCATCATCTGGTTTCTGTCCTAAAAGTGTAACTATGACACTGTAGCATGACACCCATCTTGCAGCTCCCTGCTTAGCTGCAGACTTTCCAAGTGTGTGACTATCATGCCCCCGCACCCACATATATTTGTGCCGTAAAAAAAAACAACTACCCAATAAAAATATATTAATTCTTTGTAATAATCTTAGTTTAATCTGTGTCCAAGTGTAATCTTAGAAATTTATAATAATAAAATAGTTTGGCTCCCCATTGCAACTATGTTTTGTTTTCCTCTAGTGGATCCATCCTAGTAACAGTGTGTGTACGTCTTGACCTACAAAAGATATCTGTCTTCCTTTCACAGATAATATTCGAATTGCTGTGGTAAGTGGAATGAGTGTTTCGCTTCCTCTGAAGTGTCGTTTGCCCTGAAGTCTCCTCAGTCAACTCTCCCTGCACTGCCAGTGTCTTTGTCGAATCAGGAAGTGGGGGTGGGGGTGGGTTTTTTTGGGTGGTAGACGGCACATTGACCCCAAGCCATCTAAAGCAGAGATCAGAACTTTAAGGGAAATAAAGATTGTACAATGTACAATGTAAAAGTAGATAGTACAATGGGAAGAAGGAAAAAACATAGAAAACAGGTTGTGGTAAATGAGAGAGGTTGTAAGAAAGTTGAGGAAAGGCAAAAGTGTGCACATGTGGGGGCAGGACGGGGGTGGGGGTGGTGGGGGAGTCGGTGAGGGCCA
>JAOXYF010000013.1:12724842-12776808 GCA_028565775.1 Sternarchorhynchus goeldii
AGGGCCAGAAGGAGACATGCTATGCTCATGCCGAGAATGATGTCATGGCTTTGTCTCTCCAGCATTATGGAGAGGGCTGTGTGTGAGGACTGTAATGGGATGGGGGTGGGGTGATACTGTGTGTGTATGAGGAGGGGGGGGGTAATTTGAGTGACCCCCGTCTAAAATTGAAAACAGTTGTGGATACTCTGGAGGGAGAAGCTGTGCAATCCAGACTCGGCTCCCAGTTCCCACGACACCGGCCGACCTCCCTCTTCCCTGTTTCCCCTCTTCGAGCCCTTCTCATCGTTCTGAACTTCACATCGCCAGGCTCGGTGCCTATAAATGGGAAAGCTGGTGACATTTTGAAAGGACAGTCAGCACTGAAAAAGGCGAACCAGGAGAAGAACGGCGACAGGGTCAGAGCAGCTGTGTTTAGTTAAACCAATCTGAGAGTAAGAAATGCCTTATAATGGAAAATAATTCAGATTATGAATGTGAGGCGGCTTTTTTGTCCGGCTTCTCAATCTGACTGACTCTTTCTTTACTCCAAAAAATGGCTCTCTGGGGCCAAAGATGGATTATCAAAGATTCAGAAGCAAGTGTTTTAGATCTTATAATCCTAGTGAGTATCGTATATTAAATATGTAGCCGAGTTCTGGCAAAGCAAAGCCAATGATTAAAATAATCAGGATTTACTTGACTTATCTAGATGTCACAGTAATGAACTAAACACAGTAGTACTATGTGGGACAGACTGATTGGTAAATCAACCTCAATTTTTAATGCTAAAATCAATTGGATTTTTTTAAAACTAAGACCAGATAAATACACATGCGCACACAAGCATAACTGGAGAAATCCTCATGGTTGTCTTGGCTGATACACAGTCAGTGTAAAATGAACTGTCTGCTAAATGTTTCCAGACCACATCTGTCATACATAGCACGGCTTTCGGTGGTGTGTCCTTTGTAAAGTTTAAGGCGCAGGACATCAGCCAGGTGAGCTGTGGGCGCCAACCTTTAGGATGGCCAAGCACGTGTGTGGCAGACTTTATGGCTGTTTAAGTGTATTTATGGCACGCTAAGAATTATGGTTTGATGCCAATCTCAAACCAGCACCTCTGCATAAAGTGGAGAGACTTATGTCAGAAATGGCAAAAGTTGTTTAAGGTCATTGACCTCTCTCTCTCTCTCTCCCTCTCTCTCCCTCCCTCTCTCTCCCCCTCTCTCATTCTCTAACATGTTCCCTCCTCTCTCGTTTGTGCCCCCCCCCTAAAATAACGCCCCATTGTATTTTTGCAAGATACAATCCGAAGGAAAGAATGTTTGGTGCTGATTCAAAAATGTAAATAGCATTTGAAATTGAGCAAAAAATGCATATCAACTTTGTAAAAGAATAGAACCATGTTTTCCCCTTTTTTCATTCTTAAGTGGACCGTGAATTGATTTGTTACATAACAGGGCAGTAAATTCTGATAAGTGCCATTACTGACTGATATGTGCTTGGCTTCTTGACATGCGATTCATGCCTCTCTCACACAGCGAAGTGTTGAATGCTCTATAATTTACCATTGCTGATTGGAGGCTCTGCTGTATATTTGGCACTGACTAATTCCCCAGACCTCCAGGATCACAGGAGGCCTCTGTTCTTTCATTGCTGTTAGATTGTGGCTGCAGTGGCAAGGAATAGAAGCCTTCGTAACTCCTTATCGAGCTTGTTTGTGCGCTTTGAACGGCAGGCGTATCTTATGATTCACTGCTTAGCTGTGGAAGGGCGACACCCTCACAGATGCAGTACCCTACTTATCAGGTCAGTCGTTTGTACTTCTGTTTCATTTGGAAGCTTTGCATGCTGGAATGTGACATGGAACAGTGCAGACCCACTGATATTCCCAGCTGGAATGCTTTTGGCTGAAATTCAGTCATTTCACCATTTATTACCATGTTTGGTGATTGTGGTTCTCCTGTAAATTAGCATGAATCGCTGCTGGTCATAATCAAGTAAGTAAATACCCATTTTTCTTAAATATTAAATATGTGCCTAATTAACATTTTTCAAATGGTTTGATATCATAATGATACACATCTATAATTTATTTACATTTACATAAAGCAGCTGGCCTGAACGGCATATTAAATCAGGCATTTTAAGATGAATGAAACTAAACTGACTACATATCCATGCAATGTCTATTAAATAAAATATTTACCCTCACAAATACACTTCCATGCCACACTAGAGGGATGTTTAGTGAAGAAAATCAGTAGGAATATGTATTTTCTCACTTAATCATTAACCCTGGTAGAAAGTTGGCTGATGAACACACAGAGAAGATTTTTCACTCCATTATATACCACACTGATCTGGGCCTACTGTGTTTGGTTAGCAGCTACAGAATTAGCCATCTAATTCTTCTATAGTCAGAGTGGATGTTATGGAAATGTTTGTGTGAGACAGAGATAGATAGAAAGAGTTTGAGAGGCAATATGTTATTCATTATGTCTGGCTTTTTTGCAAAAAGCTCTTGGGCCAAGATGGAAAGAAGATCTGTGACTTGGAGAAAAGCTGATGTGAGAGTTGGAGAAAATTAGCTCGCATTCTTATTGGATGCGTATGGCAATTTGACCCAATAAACAGCACTTCTCCAAATATACAATGCAAAGCAATCACTCTCTCTTTTATCACCATTTCCATGCCCCCATCATGGTTTCTGTCTTTATGTCTCCCTTCCCGATTGTCCTCTACTACTCAGAGGATGTGACATCATATTCTGAGCATCCTTGCCACAGAACATTCCAGACATGGAGTCACTTACACAACTAATGTCTAATAAAGGACCTGTCTTGTGCTGATCATAGTAACCTCTCAAATGGATCAGGACCAGGACCCTGCCGGCTTCTGCTGGTGGGCCTAGGGTTGGGGGTTGGGATGGGCTGCAGTTTGGATGCACGTGAGCATCTGGGCCTTTAAAGAGACTCTCTTTTTGATGATCAGCAGACATGCTGGTTTTCTTGCTTGTCTTTACAAACATTAGTCATTACATGGTGGCTGATTAGAACAAAAAAGTTCATTTCTGTCCCCCGTTGAAGATCCATTCCATGTTGTCCTAGAGGATAGGGTTCTTCTCTTCAACAATACTTAGTGTATTTTCAAAGGGAGGTGGTACGTTACTACTTATGTGTGTAAGACGTTTACACACAGACGTTTCCCCTCCACAACTGCTCAAATATTCAAAGCATCCATTTACAAGGGCAAAAACTGCATTGACTCAAACGTTACAGCCCCCAGCTGTGGCAACAGAGCCTGTGCTGATGGACCCCGCCCCATTTCCCTGCTACCCAGGCAACAGGTGGAGAGCCAGGCGCTGGGATTCGCAGAGCCTTTGGCTCCACTGGGATCATGGGTAAAAGCCCTACAAACAGCAGTGCTGTCAGGACTGCTGCATCCAGCCCAGGGACAGACAGAGACAGGATGCAAGTCTTCTGTTTACTTTCTCCAAGGCTCTGATCGTTTCCTGCTGGTCATTTGGTCACTGAACGCGAAAGTGAAATGTTGAGTGTGGTGCAGAGTTGATTCGCAGCACGTAACACTGACCCCAGGACTCCTGGTGCTTCCAATTATAAAGCTTCATAAAAAGTAATGAAATAGAAAATAGGTATATTTCTATCCCTAGGTTTATATAAGCCTACACTCAGGAAAAAATCACATCTGGGCTATCAAATGAAAAGCTAACTAGAGAGTGTTAGGTTTTTCTGGTTTGAACAGTCAGATCTAATTTCCTTCAACATTACACCAAGCTGACAATTAGTAATAGAAGTTTTTTTTTTTTTCACCAGAAGGGATTTATGTATTTGCTCTACAGTGTTGGACTGAATGTATATATGGTGTTTTTAAATCAAATCCAGATCATGCTACCATATTATACTCTAAAAGACACATTCTCATTTTAAAGACCCTGGACACTTTTTTTATGAAAAAGATTCATAGCAGAGTGACTTCATGAGCCATCTGGGGTGGGGTGGAGGGAGGAGGGGGTTGACAACAGTGGTTAAAAATTAGTTTGGGCCAGAGCTGTCAAACTCCAGTGCTACAGGGAAGTCCTCAAGCTGTCCAAGCCTCTGGTCCTCCACAGCCAAAGCTTAACAGCACACTTGTAGGCAAATATTTCTCGAATGCCATGCCACTAATGACTCTTCTTCCAAGCAAACACATTGCAGCTAAAAGGTCCACCCAATGGTATCATTAAGATGATGTATCTGCATTTCCCTAAAAGTCCAAAAACTTCAAAAAATCATGCCTCTTATATATTGTGTATTGGCACTAGTCTGATGCTGGATATGGTAACCATAACAGTGATTAGTGATTCAATAGCTCTGCAGTCCAAACATAATGATCTTTTCTTGCTATTAGGACTGTAATTATTAGCCAGAAAACATAACATTTGATGAATAATGACAATGGAAAGTGTGTTCCCATATAACAGTGTTCTCTGATGTATTCTGATCACTTCTGGTCTCTGTTCAGTATTGAGTAACGTGCACAGCTGCAACACTATTGCATCACTTCTCATCCACCAACAAACACAACAGAGACAGGTTATATAGGTAAAAGGTCTGAAATGATGGTTGCTAAACTTCAAAATAAGTACTTGACAACAAGGTCCCCACCTACTGCAGAGGTGCGTATTTGGTCCTCACTGGCAGAGTTACTTCTGCTCCATGTGTGTTTTCCCTCTCTCCCACTTCATACATGAATCACAGGCCATTCCAGCCAGCCTTCAGTTTCACAGATGCTGCCTCTTTTCTCACACTGACTATGAAAGCTGATTTCAGCTTTTATCTTGACAATGTTGCTGTTTGGCCCATCTGGCATGGATTTGGATAAGCAGCAAATGAGTGGGTCAGTCATTTGGTCTCCTGCACAGAGGTCCAAACAGGGTGCGAAGGCAGCCAGGGCAGGGCAGCTGATGGCAGCCTCCCAGAGGCAGCTGTGGTGCCAGTCACTGCCATCTGATAGGCTTTCAGGCTGTTTAACAGCTCAAGATCAGAGCCAGTGACCAGGCATCTGTGACAAGAGTAACCAGAGGCTTCCGGCCTATGGCCCTCCCTTTGGCCATGGATTTGCAGGGAGTGTGGGGGCACTGAGACCAACCCCTTCTTGGTGTTTGTAGGTCTCTGGGGCGTGTGTAGACTGAGCCAAGAGCACAGCCTACACTGCAGGCTTTCTTCAGAAGAGTGCTTTCAGCTGTGCCATGTGTCGTGGGTATCTCCCCCACCTCCCTCCCATTCACGGTGGGAGCAGCGGTTCTGCAGAACTGCAGCGAGTTTGGGATGTTTGACCAAGACAGCTCCCTACTCCACTGCATCTCTCTGTCTTTTTTGTAGTTGGATGATGATAGGCTATGGAACAAGGTGGTGGTGGTGGAGGAGGAGGGGGGACTTGCTTGTCCATCCAAGAACGCAGAAGGGAGGCATGGAAAACGTTTTAATAAGCGCCCCAATTTCTCCATTTCTCCCTGCTGGAGTCTTCTGAAATCTATCCACCAGCTCCTACCCCTGTCACTCCACCACTGCATAGGCCAACACCAGAGTAAAGAGAACAGCACACAACTACCGTTTGACCTTCGTCATCTAATGTGCTGAAATGCAAAACTACTGTAACTACAGTAACTGCTGTTCTGAGCTGCTTTTTGGAAAGGTTCTCTACTGCACATTGGAGGCTCCCATTTTAGTTTGAAGAACTTGGCATAAAACAGAGGATAGTGTTTTTTCCTCAGCTTTACCTATGAAACGTAATGCCAAATGTGTATAGGGGCCTGTAACTACTTTTATAGCCCCTGATGCAAATGCTATTTGATGAAATACTGCATATTCAAGTTGTGAACTTAAAATAAACTAAATAGATAAAAATAGTCTTGACTCACGTAGGCCAATCCGATAAAATAAAAGTCTTCAAAAATAATGACAGTGGTGATATGAGGCCTTGTGTTGACACAAATGATCACAAATGTATTACAGAAACACATTCCAAGAAGCATTATCTATCGGAATTTTCTAAATAAATGGAATCCTTTAAAATAACAGTTGTCCCTTAATATAATAGTTGGAAGAATCATGCTATATTTGAACATGTGACCATGGAGATGATTTCAGAACAGATTATTTTTTCAAAGATAAAAATGGTTGATGTACAGCTGGAAGTGGGGTACTCTTTGCATTGTGCCCCACCCCCAACTCCCTGTGGAAGTGCATGCTCCTGACTGCCCAGCTCATAAAGGTTGTCTGCTTGTTTGTGTAGACGTTAAATGTGTGCTAGGAATGTCCCTTGACCCCTCCTTTCACTCTTCATTCTGTGTGCAGATTACCTTTGTGTGTGTGTCTGTGTGTGTGTGTGTGTGTGTGTGTGATGTTAACTAATGTGAAATGCCAAGGGCTATTAAATATAAGTATGTAGTACATTTTAGTATAACAGATCCATTTATCCAGTGTTTCTTAGCAGGCCTGAATGTTCTGCTTTGAAGCAAGCTCATTATTCACATTTCTATTAGTAAAGTCTGATGTCAGAACCCTACAATTAGAATTTTTGAGCAGTCCGTGCATGACAGTCTGCCTTTAATCTATTTAGACAGCTACTGGTACCTGAACATCTGTTTGGATGGTCTCATCGTCTGCCGTTTGTCTGAACATTCCTGACTCAGACTAGAAATGTATGAACTGCAGTCCTGAGTACTGAATTAATAGAGACATGACGCGTCATGAACTCATTTTACCTAGCCTACAGTACAATTCACGTCTAAGTAATTTCTAGTTGCGTTTACATTTAATACTGGTGGCTACGTAGTCTAAATATTTTCTGTAAGTGAAAACCAGTCAGCTGTGCCTGAAAACATAGTTTGTCTTCTCAGGCTGATTTTATGGGTGATTAAAAGCGCAAAGCACCATCTTATGTAAATATCCACCGCGAACTGAGGAGCTCGGTTACCTACAATAACTACTTTCATTAGTCGTAATAATAGCCGTTAAGTTACTCCATAAGTTGTATCACTCCCAACAGCAAATTACAAGCAGCAGCAAAGGAGTTAACTCGTTCAGGAAGTTAAAGGAGTCCGAAGCTACAAAGAACGCGAATATTTTGCTCCCTCCAATTCTGATCGCCGATTACCTTAAGGCGCATGTCACAGAATTCACTGTGTAGCTTCACGTCCATTCAGATTTGTTCAGATGTGACTGTAAGTATTGTTTTTTTTTATTCAAAATTGGTGTCTCGAAAATTCACAATTAACTCGGTACATATGGACAAATTTGGGTGAAGCGAAGAATGAAGAATCAAAAACATTAAGCTTTTTTTTAATTGACTGATTAACACTCGGTAGGTTTTGTCAAACGAGGATCGGGCAACACATTTTACCCTTCATTAGTCATAAGAAACTTTTTCTCCTTCAGTGAACTTTTGAGTGACGTGTGACCGTTAGTCGTACATGGTCATTCAGTAAATCGGGAGCAGTAATCCGAAGCGAATGATACCTCATTGCACCACTGTGAAGACGATTACTAGGAATTGAACACAGCGGAATATCAGACGTTATTTAGGACGTTCATGCACGCAGGGCAAAACGCCTGTAACGCATTCTTTTCAGTGTAGATGTAACGCGCTGACATTCACTAATGCGCACTAGCTGGGGAAATTATTTAACCGACCGACAAAGCAAACCTTTTTAAGCAAGGGAGATATCACAGTTGGAAACAGACTGACTTCTCTACCTTTGATGACTTCACTTCGGATACCTGTGAAGGTAAGTGAGAACGTCGGAATCAAAACAGACTAAGCCCATTTAATTAAACTCGAAAACACATAACTCATCAGATCTTTCCATCTCCTGGTTGTCACATTTAAATCTGCTGAAGAGTGATAAGGATACTCGAGAACAACGGTAAATTGAACGGCAAACTTTCGGTTTCTCATCGCTCATTACGCGCATTGACGGGGTTGTTCATTAATACCCTGTAGAGGTAAGTTTTGTAACCATAGTAAGAACTTTTCGTTACACGCTATCCACGGTATATTTTCTAACCAGGAAAGCATTTAATTTTATTATTTTGCAGCATATAATCATTTCTAATTATCTCCCTAGACGCCATCTTATGTGTTACATTAACCGGCATGCTGACCGTATTTTGTTCCGTTACGGCATCCAGAAGCCCAAATGTGAAATGAAATATATGGTATACGTCTATTCCACTGTTGATGCCCCAGCGCATTCTCTTAGAGCTCTAGAGTTGGGGAAGCTAAGGCAAAACGGCATTAGATGTGCTGTTAGATAAACGCAAAGCCAGGGTGAGCACTGACCTTCTCCGCAACTAGTCGAATCATCACCCCCCACCTCCCCATCCCACCAACCAACATTATTTTCTTTAGCAACTGGAATGCCGGCTATTCAGGGTGGACAAATGAAACATGGCAATGGGTCCCGTCTGGTCTCCATTCAGTCGCTCATTACTCTGGGCTGCAATCCGTTGTTTTATTAGCTGTCATGCCAGAGATGTCAGTCATTACAGCCTGAGTTCAAATCTGCATCTGCAAACACCACAGGCCTGTGATTTAATCCATGCTGAATGCTAAGGTTCTGAGACACTCACAACTAGAAAGTTTTTTTTCATCCATAATAAGAAAGATGTTTTATCCATAGCTCTATTACCGTGTAATAGTTGGTGTTTATACACCTGTGCTACACCTTAGCTACACATCTGGAGATTTACATGTGGCGAGAAAGTCAAGTGCCATTTGTTGGGTTGGCAACCAGCTCCAGGTTTATTTTAATGTTTTAAAGTACCATGGAACCTGCTGGATACATGAGTGTGGACCTTGGCAGTGAAACAACAGACCCTGACTCTAGTCTAGTGATACTGCTAATATCCCTGTCCTAGCAAAACAATGCCTGAACTCTGAAACCATGCAATTATTCCCCTTTAAAAGATTCTGCTCTTTTCCCAGCGACAGCTAGTCTTTTGAGCGTTGTTGCATATCACAGGACAAGCTTTTGGAGTCTTTGGAAAGGGCATTGTTTAGCTGTTGAGTGTTTTATGGCAGAGAAGAATGGGGTTCGGAATTGCCTGCACAATCTGAACTGAGAGACAGGAAGTTTGGCAAACCCTCCCTTTGGGTGTTTGGAGTGTGGAATGTGAAGGCTCCATGCTAAGATGTGTTTGTTTTGAGAACTGGCTTCCCATCCACCTCTGCCAGTTGCCAGAGATGCAGATGCAAAGGCTGCTTCAGGAGGGCACTCCCGTCTCTTGAGCAGGAAGAGGGCAGTAGTTCTAACCTCAGCTGCCTCTGCTGAACTCCCGCTAGAAGAGCATGGCTTGATAGACCTACTAACCTCCCTGCACCAGGTCCCTTGGCATAAGCAGACTGTACTGCATCTGTACTGCTGCCCTCAACGCTCACATCAGGAAGGTGATTCGGTATTAAGATGTAAAATCAGGTCAGATTTTGAGAAGGTATGCGTCGTAATGTGCCCTGGTTAAAGGTGCAGGGCCTGGGAGAACATCCCCAAACAGCAGAAAGGTGTTATTTACACAACAGCCAGACTGTTTCCAAAACAACCATGCTTCGTTATTTGTGAAATTTTCACAAGTTTGGCAGAACTGGGAACAGGACGTGGGCTTTTGGAAAACTATTTTAGAAGAAGCAAAACAAGCTTTGCATACAAATGTCGGAAAATTACTGTAATTTAACCCTGAAGTCCTTTTTTTTTTACTGCAGCTGAAGTATGCAGATCCCACCCCCTTGTACCCTCTGGGAAAGGGTTTGATTTGTAAACACCCCACCATGGCTTTCTGTGTGTGTACATCATTTTACATTTGCCCCATGAACTTGAGCTACTCAATATTCCCCACGTACTGTTGGAAACAAACAGATCCATGATGTGTGCTTCTGGAACAGTTCCAGGCGAGCGTTTCGACAGAGACAGTTTAACACAGCCACAGACAGACAGACAACTTCCGCTCTCGCTGACCTCTGTACGTCCTTCGGCTTCGACCCCGAGATCATTCCCCCGGCAGCCGGGAGCCTTGCTTTCACGCCCAGCTCCGTCCCATGGAGCCTTGTCCGAACCCACAGCACGTTAGCGGCCCATGGACGAGAGGGAAGCTGGCTTCATTTGAAAGGGAGATCGGCCTGTGGTTTTGGAAGGGAATTCCGGCGGGAGGGTCAGATGTCAATCACTCACTCACACACTCAGCCGGGTTTACGTCTCTGCAAATGCAGGTGTGCGAAAAGTGACTTAAGGGTCCTTGTTTGCTGACTCATAAAACAACATCGTCTGCCTCGCTACCCCACCTGCGTCTTCCGTGAGTCATCCCTGGCTACCCCCCGCCCTGTTCTGACACACACACTCACACACACTAGACCTTTTCTGTTCGCTGTCCCTGCCCTGTTGCTCTCTGTTATGTCAGGGTTAAAGTAACAGCCATTTTGCTGTTCTGGGCTCCTCTCAGCAGCCTTTCCTTTCAGAGCCTACTCTGCTTCATCTATCACAACCGTTCATCCTGCACTTTCTGTTGCTTTCATCCCATATGACGGCTTTGCTGTGTCTTCCTGGGCTCCAGTCGCGTGTGTCTGACACAGTCTTCCCTCATGTGCTTGTTTATTTATTTTTGTACAGGCAATGAACTGCCCTTAAGGTGATGCCTTTCCATGATACACTGATCAAAGTGTAAAACAGCCACCTTTCACTTCACATACTCACTCTGGTACACTCTGATCTCTGTATAATTAGTCGCATGCCGAGAGACAAAGGGAATTTCCGTGGTAACAGAACTCCTCCGCCTCCCGTTTTCTTTTAAAAAGTTCCATTCTTTACTACAGCTGATGACACATTTATAGTGCCTGGGAAAGTTTGGATGCTGCAGCCTTCCTGGTCGAACTGTCTGGTCTCCTCTGGCCGTTGTTGCTTCAGATTGCCATCCGTCTCGGATGAGTGTGACGCGAGTAAATGCCTCCCCCTTGGACGCGTCCCCCAGAGCCGCTAATCATTACGTCATCCTTATGTCTTCCCTACCTTACCCTTGGTTGTCAAGGGATGCCCTGTGTTTCTTTGGGCAACGGCCAATTACGTGGCACCCCTATCCCCACCCCAGGTTTTTTTTTTTTTTTTTAGTGTAACAGATTATCAGATTACTGATGCACACAGCTGCTGTTTTGCCCCGGGGGTGGATTACCGTGACACGCGGCGGAGCGCGGGCCAAAGTGTCGCGCCTTCATGACGGCCAGTTTTGGACGCGCTGAGTGTGCGAAATGTGCACACCGAATCAGTTCCTGAAGTGTTCAGCAGATGTTCGTCCCGCACACATCTCGATTCGCTTGGAGACGGAGGGTGTTTTTGTGCACAGAGCTCGTCTGTCATGCACATGAGGAGATAACATTCCAGGTGGAGAGGATGATAGAGGACTGCACCAGACACTGTAGCTGCGGTAGGTGTGCTCTGTTGTAATAAGTGCATAAAAGCACATAGCGCACATCTGTTGCAAGTTAGGGTCAGTATTAGCAAGACAAAAATATTATTTAGGAGTCAGGATATTAATGTTGAAAAGTTTCCTTTGACCATTTAACACAGTATGACATCTTATCTAGAACAAGATTAAGATCACGTATTTTGTAATGGACTAGAGTGTGTGAATATGGACAACCAAGCAAACTTTGTAGATCCTCATAACAGCTGGTGTTCCAGGAGGACCATGCCAAATGGTCTCAAGAGCTCACATCCCAAATCCCCACCCTGCCCCGCCTCACCCACCCCATTCTGCCCAGCCCACCCAACTCTGCCCCGCCCACCCAACGCGACCCCGCCCACTCCCGGACGCATCCCGCGGCTGCCCCGTTCGGTGTGTCCGGTCCAGTGAAGCAGTTCTCCATTGTTGATGCCCATGTCACAAAAGAGTTTCTTTGTTGTCGGACAAAATGAGGAGGCTGAAGAGTCTGCTGCTGTGGAACAATGAATGACCGTGTGTGTGTATGTGTGTGTGTGTGTGTGTGTGTGTGTGCATGTGTGAGTTGGGTGGGGGTCATGGAGATGCGGGATGGAGCCTACTTGGAACTGTGAAGGTCAGATTGAAAGGAACAATGGTGTTGCGTGCTCTGTGTGTGAGTGGACAATGGTGCAGCCCGGCTGGTGTTCGCCTCTGCCACACACTCCTCTGCTGTGGCTTCACTGTTTAGGTTATGTTTGGGAACATCGTTGGTGGCTTCCCCACTGGAGAGCAGGGTGAGCTGGCTGAACATCAGAGGACAACTCTGTCCTTTCTCACTCACACATACACACACATGCATACACACATACACACACACACATACACACACATGCACTCAAGCGGTTGCACGCATGGACACATACACACACACACACACACACCCACACACATACATACACAGACATGCACACACATGCACGCAGACACACACATATACACACAGGGACAATGCCTGCAGTGTGAAGCTGCCGTATATGTGAGTGTGAGAGTGTGTGAGGGGGGAGTGAGCTCTCCGATGTAATGAACACATAGCACTGCTTACAGTAGCTCTGTAGAAGGCCTGATGGCAGTGTATATTCATATTCTGGTAATGGCTCACAGATTTTCATCACGAGCAATATGTTTTAATGTTCTTTTCATTCTTTATTAAAACCACAAGCTACCATGTACCAAGTTGCATCATTTTGCTGGCTACAGTGTAATGACATCACAGTTAAATTACTGTATGTGTGCTGTCTGTGTACTGGGTGACGTTCAATGTAACACTGTCAGGAGACACAGCTGGACGATGTTAGGGTGAGCTGCATGCAGTCAGTTATTCTTAAGACAAACAAAACAGAGGTCCCTGTCGTGCACAGGGTTTTTAACCTGGAGTTGTTCGCCACCTCCTCCACAAGAATTCATACAAAAGGAAAACAAACTCTGTTTCCTCTCCAAACTCTGTCTGTCTCTGTCTTTCTCTCTCCATATCACACACACACACACACACACACAGCTGTCCAGCTGTGCTCTTGCATAGCAGGCCTCTATCAGCGAGGCTGTTGGTCTGGGGTGAGGAGCAGAGCTGGGAGGTGTGGGGGGGGGGTGTTGGGGGTGGAGTGTGTGGATGCACCTGGGAGCATGGGGCAGGAGACACGACTGTTATGCACAAAATTACAGGGTGGGAAAAGAACCTCCCCAGAAGCATTTTTCAGCATGACACTGTTTTGCTTGTGCAGCACGTTCAGCTGCTCTCAGTACCTCAACACTGTTGCTCTACATTAGGAGAGACAGAGTGGTGTTAGTTTCATAGCAAGCACTGGGTCAGCTGACCAGATGTTGGCCCATTTTCACTTAGCCTCAAAATACCCGCCTCCATTACCCACTATTAGAAAGTCCCCATCACTAGAAGGGGAAGCACAGTTAATTCTTACCACAATTCCATTTCTGGAATTCAGCAAACAAGTTCTGGAGCCAAAAAAGTATCCACGAGGTATAACCACGCTGTCTCTCAGTGGGCTGAAAACTTCATGGTCACAGTTACAGGAAGCAAGATGCCTTTTAATGAGGCAACATTGAAATGGGTCTGTACAAGACATGGGGCACTGTGGGGAGAAACGCTTGGAGAGACACTGAGTGGCATCGTGCCAGTCTCATTTTTAATTTGCTCTGGTTGCATGAAGGCCAGAACAAATCAAACCGCTGGGCCTCATAGGCTTAGCTGCAGTGAAAGCATGAAGGCAAACAGAAGATCTGTGCTAGCAGGAGTCCCACACCAGCACATCTCTCCTGGGTGCAAAGAACATAAGCCTGGGCACGGCTCCTCAACGATGCACGTAAATCTGAGCGACAGGTTCAGTACCATATTAGTTCTTAAATCAAAGGAGTCATTGCAGAATGACATTCTGCTAGGTTCATGTCTGTTCTGACCAGTGCAGATCCCTGCACAAGGTTCAGGACTCAAGACTAACAAGATTATTGTTGGCCTTCATGGTCAGGAATGGCTGGCAGTTCTGCTCCATTTCTGCACACGTGTGTGTGCTTACACACCTGAGAGCTGGCAGCTTCACAGCTGAGAGTCTGTTTGGATTAGGAACATTTCTTTCTGCATGGAATGTTTTACACAAACAACAGTAAAGTCATTTTTTACATCTTGTTTTTTGTTTTACGTACATCAGATTGCAGTAGAGTCAGATTACATTTTAACGTGCTGCAATGAAAGCGTCTGATTCTAATGGGACTTTATCTTTTGCAGGTTTCTACTTCCTGTGCTACAATCACACCATGCCTGAAGGGACCAGCCGGGACCATCAGAAGAAGCTCAGCAACCAGGGTTAGCCTTCAAAACACTGCTGAAATCTAACACCCCAATCAGCGAGGATTCATGCAAACAGCACACACTGAACTCAAGTGTTGAGCGATGGAAAAAACAACCCTTAATGATGTTTAAATGGCTCTGCTCTGTAGAGCATAGTTCACAGTGATTTTTTTTTTGCACAGTGCTCATATCTGCAAATAAAAGAAAATCTCTCCAATACAAAGGTTATATATAAGTCACCAGCGGTGCTTGAGAAAAGCATGATTATAGAAAGGAAATAATAACACTATGTTCCTACACTGTGACATGCATCAGAGCACTGCTGATATATTTAGTTTGTCATGCTTCACAAACAATACATGCCCACAATATCAACAGAAACAAAAAATTAAAAATGTTCTGGAAGTTTCTGGACAGTTGCAGTTGTTCAGGGTTGGTCACTTCTCCTTGTAATGGGCTTTTAGTAAACAAGGTATGGAAAAACATGAGATTAGCAATTCAAGGCTTGAAGACTTTCCTCCTAAATATGCAATTTGCATATATTTGGACACTTTGTGCATCACATTCAGAGAATTTTTGCAAACATATAAATTGTACAGTTGCTTCTTATTATCCTTATATAAAGTACCATAAACATCTACTAGAAGAATCTAACATCAACCCCTCCATTAATTTCTTAAATGTTGTTTACTGGAAAGTAATTGGTTTTTTTCTGCAGTGGTGGTTTAGAAGAGCCACAACTTGAAACATCAGTTCTGTCCCATTCGGCAATGCTTTTTTCAGAATTTCCAGTTTCCAATATGATAATATTGTTAATGGACTCTGAAACCTCATCTAATGACCTGTAATAGGTTATTTGTTATTCTCAGTGAAAGGAAAATATTACCAATATTTTAATCATATGTCTACATATTTGCCTGGTGATATGCACCGAACACTTTTAGAAGAAAACACGGTCTCTGGTTTGACCACATCCTCCCAGCCAGGTGCAGTTCCACATCTCTACATTTGTGCAATGCATGATCAGAGGAAGTAACACCTAACATGTAAGAAAACAACAGAAAAACAGTATTACTGAAGTAGATGCTCACTGTCAAACTCCTTCTCACTGTATGTCCACATTAGTCCTACTGTAGTAAAAGCGGCAGACTAATAACAGCACGGCTTTTATTTCGATCCTGCGTGTGATTTCTTATCACGCTGTTCTTAAAGGAAAACGCTGACGTGACTCTTTTGACTGTAAGTTGAAATGCAGGTGGATGTTTTAATGTTCCGTTTCTCTGATATTTCACTGCTTCAGCGTTTGTTTTTCTAGGAAACTTACACATTTCATAAAAAAAAACCAAAGTTAATTTCTAGTTTTGCGGTGCTGCATACTGCCTTGCGTTAAGGCAGGAAGAAAGGGTGTGGACGCAGCTCAGTCATCTCAGAGAAACCGTTGAAACTGGGGCAGAGCTTCTCTGGAAGATGAACGGGAAATGATCGGTTTTAATTTTGATGCTTAATTGCAGAGCAGCCTTCCATTTTTTAAACCGTTTTAGAGATCGCCGAAATTCAGAACAGCTGACAGTTAAATGGACGTAAGGTTCGCTGTCAGGCTCTGTCAGTCTAACTAAAGGACAGGTACGTACTACTGCCTTGGTCTGCTTCAGGTTCTTTTGGAAATGGCAGCGTGACACTGGAAAGCAGGTCAAATATATGATTACTGCCCTTTGGTATGGCTGGTGTATGTGTGAGAAATATTTATGTATGAGGTTTCAAACTGCTTGTTTAAATTTTTCTCATGGACCTGTGGACCTGTGCTTGGTAGAAACTGTCTGAAAACTAGATCTATTGCCATATATAAAAAAGTAGCTTAGTGTGTAGTAGGTAGTCGCATGTGATGGAGTAGGTTTTGGTAATTTAAGGAGAACATTACGAACATACAGCTGATGTGAATTATGTAGTTCAGTAACGTGGGGTTCCATGTTACATTATTTTGAAAGAAGCTTATATCATTAAGACAAGAATATTTACAAAATGGGAGTGTTTGGAATCAGTCCAGTTCAAGCATTTAATTTCAATACTTTTCGAGAAATTTATGATTCTAATGATGAAATGTAGTTTCTTTCTCATGGTACAGAATTATGAAGAGAGAAAACGACTTTTGCTCTCTTTTTAGAGTAGCAGTGATGAATTCTCACAGACGTTTCCTGAACAGTATCAGATGCATGTCAAAACATTTGACTGCACGCCTGAATACTCGTTTAGAACTTGATGTGTTTGTCTGTGTTCCAGGGGATGCATTAGGTTTACATTGTCACACTTCATACACTTTCCATGGGTCTCGTGGGTATATCCTAGTCTTTGAAGCAACTTTGAAGCAACAAAGTTTATTCCTGCTTGCTTTTTCCTTCAGCAAAGCTGAAAATCTCATCGAGGAACTGCCGTCGTCCTAAAATGAGCTTGAGCCAATATGATTCGCCATCGCTGGTCTGTGCTTGGCCATCACTGGTCTGTAATTGGCCATCGCTGGTCTGTGCTTGGCCATCGCTGGTCTGTAATTGGCCATCGCTGGTCTGTTCTTGGCCATCGCTGGTCTGTGCTTGGCCATCAATGATCTGTGATTGGCCCTCGCTGGTCTGTGATTGGTCATCACTGGTCTGTGATTGGCCATGGAGGGTTGTGCTCTCTACTTCCTTTCTTTCTCCCTTCTTTGCATTCTTTCACATGAGATTGCCGCCACATCACTGTTGATCTTGGGAAACGGCCAGTGAAATATAAACAGTTGCTTTTCAAGCACTTCATGAGCTTAAATCAAGTTCAGACAATCGATATTGCCAAGGTGCTTTCAGTGCACCGGAGCGAGGAGGGTGGAGGGTGGTGGGGTGTGGTGCTTGTGAGAGGCTCCACCTAATGGATAGTTGGAGCGGTTGGTGCGTGAGAGTGACCAGCGGGTGGGTATGTCGTGTAACAGTCAACTGTGCCGCCCTGCGAGGTTGAAGGCAGCTGGGGATTGTTGGGCCTTGCTGGTCTCTGCCTCATAAATGGGCCACCAGTGTAGGGGCCGTTGTTTTGCATTCACCTTCCGAACAATAGCCATCGTTTGCTCTGGTCTGTTTTTGCTGGCTTTGGCGGCCAAGCTGTTTTGTTGACACATTCAGTTTGAGCATGGATGTGACACAGGAAGTGTCAGCCAGTGCATGAATGAGTCGTGTGTTTTGAACATTTGCTCGTCCAAGAATCTGAGTGTTGTATTTCCTGTCTTTTTAATGTACAATGTTTTTGTATCTCTGCTGTGAATCTCCATTGATGGACTAACTATGCGGGTTGCTGCTGTGAATAAATGCATCATAGTTTTATTCAATCACCCTTATGAGGTTTCACTCTGTCCTGAGGAAGCTAGAGGAAGTAATATGATAAGCACATTGACATTCTCAGTGTATGAGAAAGATTTAGACAGAGTAATAGCTGTACATGTCTTGAAACATCCTTTCCCCCTTTTATAATCCTCTATCATAACTGTGGTACTCTCTCTCTCTCTCTCTCTCTCTCTCTCTTTCTCTCTCTCTGTCTCTCTCTCTTTCTCTCTCTCTCTCTCTCTCTCTCTCTCTCTCTCTCACTCTCTCTCACTCTGTTGCTGTCTCTGGCCCTGCAGCTGCTAAGCGCCCCTCCTCCGTCTCCTCTCTGAGTGGGATCGTGAGCCGGATGGCCTCCTCGGGTGGCGCCTCCCGTGGGAGCTGCACCTCCGTGAACACCGTGTGCTCCGACAGCGACCGGGGAGCCAGCCTCAGCTCGTCCGCCTCCTCCGCTTCGTTGCAAGACGCCCACTCGTCCTCCTCCTCTTCCTCGCTTCCCTACGGAGCCGTGGCGCCTGACCCCTCATCCCGGCGGACTGGCTCAGACATCAGCCTGGACCTCACGCCCCTGTCCCTCGTGCCGAGGGCCGGCGCGGCCCCCGGATGCGCTACCCCGCTTCCCAAGCTCTCGCGCCTGGAGAGGGTGGCGCTGGAGATCGTGGAGACGGAGCAAGCCTATGTGAGGGACCTGAAGAGCATTGTTGAGGTAGGGCTTCTCTATCAGTACTTCCTGAACGCATATGACCCTCCTGTCAGAAATCCTTTGAAGTGCAATACATATTTGACTCATACCAAACCATTACAAAAACCTCTACAAAAGCAGATGCGTTCAGTAGACTTTTATAACCCCCCTGTCCAAGACATACAGGCCTGGGGCGTTCCTCTTGAGACACAAGAATCTCAGTCGACATGCTAATGGTATCATTTTTACTTCAGACGTAATAATATGAGCCATGCAGCTGATAGAGGGGCACTGATGGGCTTTTCCCGCTCTGCCAGCGGCCATTTTCCATTTCCCCAGCGATCACTGTGAGGTTGTGTCGTGCCATTCATCACAGGCTCAGGTAAAGCAGTACAGCTCATGGCAGCAGATAAAAGCAACAGTAAATTTAATCTGTCACTTCAAAAGCACGTTTGCACCGTTTCTCACCAGGGTCGGCCGACCTAAGACAATGAGGAGGCTGTTGTTCATATCACACACACACACACACACACAAATCAGATGGTGCTGAACAGTATAAGAGATCCTTTGTAGAGACTCAGCATGTTTGTCAGTCTGGCGGTAGAGATGCTGACCTCCAAACCACTGACCTCTGGCGGTCATTGGGCCTGTTTGGGGCAGGCAAAAGGTGACATAGATGTGTAACTCAAGTTTTGCTTCGTTTGGTGTGATCTTACAGTGATGAGGGTGCAGAGAGCAGGTCGGGAGTTGTGGGCGTGTCGTGCTGTTAATGGCAGGGTTGTGTGTCAATCGGAGCCTGAACTGAAGAGCAGGATTTTTACACATGCTTCTAAAATTGCTAAAACGTTTCCTGCGCTGCCCATTAAGAGGTGACCATCAGCATCAGGTGCACCATGCTCTCGCAGACAGTGATGTGTGTGTGTCTGTGTGTGCTGTGTGTGTGTGTGTGTGTGTGTGTGTGCATGCATTGAGGAATGCCTGAAATGTATCACATTTCCTTATTGCTGATGGGCCTTTTGAGGTCGACTTCTGTAAGGTCCAATAAAAAGAGAAGGTATGTGAGTGTATCCTGTCCAGTAGAGAGATGCTTTCAGATGGCTATAAACTGGATACTAAAAGAGAATTGGAACAAACTAACACTGCAGTGTTATCGTCCTGAAGCTTCAGAATAGGCCTTAATTTGATGGATGGGGACTTCAGTGACAGAGTGCTGACTCTGTGATTTGCACGTATGATGTCTGATTACTCTCAAGCCCTGGCTGGGCTTCTGTGAAGTTACTGCAGTCTGGTTATAATTGAAAGCCCAGTGCACGATGATGTCAAACGAGTCTGAAGAAAGGACCAACTTTCCTGCATGCAAATCTGGGTGTTTCGCATTTTGTTTTTGTTGAGTATTTTGTTCATCTTCTGTGTGTGTGTGTGTGTGTGTGTGTGTGTGTGTGTGTGTGTGTGTGTATGAGAAATCGGGAACATTTGGGGAACATTTGGGATAGTAGACTAAGTGAAGTCCCCTTTTCCTTTAAGTAGTATCCTGGCCAAATAGGACAGGAAACTGGGGAAGGGGGGAGGGGGGGGGGCCTTGGCAGTAACCCCCATTCTGGGGCACAAGCAAAGGGGGCTGTGGCTCACCAGAGAGGGACACACTCCTTCTCCTCCAAACTCTGACCTAGTTTCTCAGACAAAGGCTGTGTGCAACTCCTGCACCTCTCCAGCTCTCCCTCCCTCTGCCTCATGCTGCCGTTCTGTTTCCTTTGTCCACTTTCTTCTCAAAAATCCCCCTCTGCAACTTGTTGTTTTTTCTGTCTTTCTTATTCTGCTCTTTCCATTCTGTCTTTTTTTTTCTTTTTTTTTATTTATTATTATTTTTTTTTTTGTTATTGTTCTTGTTCCCCCGTTTCTGTCTGGCTTGTGAGTGACTCTCCGGTGGACATTCGTCATGCTCTGCCTCATGCTCTCCCATGCCTCTCATAACTCCTGGTTTGTTTCTCTTGCGTCTCTCCGTCTCGTACTCTTCCCTTTCTCCTGACTCACCATGACATCCCGCTCTCGTCCCCTCTGGCTCCAAAGCAGGCCTCCATCAGGGGGGAAGTTCTTCCTGGCTTGCGGGTGGACCGTAAATCAGCCTAATTACAGTGGCCAGCTTCGTCCTCGCCTTCAGAAGGTGACGAATGCGCCAGGCCCCTTGATTTCCACCTCATTTTGCCCCACTTCAGTCTGTTTGCCTTCACCGACACCCCAGTGGCTCTGGAACCAGACACGGGGCAGGAGAGCACTCCCTGTTTTGAAGGAATGTAATGGAGAGACTTGGAGAGTGGGGAGAGTAAGATGCCCCCCCCCCTCCTCCCCCCTAGCCTACGCCATTCTGTCTCACATGGAATGTTTGTTTGTTTGCTATTTCTTGTAACAGTCTAGTCTTGAGTCTTTTTAGGTTCATTTTATTTTTCCTGGGGGCCCCTTTTGCTACCATTTGCGAGGCCCATGTTTGCTCAGTGCAGATTGTATCGGTAGTTAAGGCCAGCACTGGCACTTCGAATTTTTCTAGTCTGTCACTGTTCGCAAGATTTGTCAAAGGGGTGTGGAGTTATCAGATGATGTTTGTTTATACTAAAATCTGCTCAATTAGGGGTTAATGAGGCCAAACAGACAAGTGCTGAGGGTTGCTACTTATTCCCAGTGTCGTGGGACCAACCTAACTTCTGATTTCAAATACATGATTGTCATTTACCACATTCTGAAAATTATTCCGCCATTTAGAAACCTAAAAAAATGCTAATTATCATTCGTTATTTTGATATCAAAAGTTAGTTGTAAGACAACAGTAATAATAAACAAGGAACATTTTAGGTTTGATGGACAGGTTTGATCAGGTTCACTTCATATCCAGTAAGTAGGATCAGAAACTAGGACCATGGGGTCACATTTTTTGCTATTTTTTGTTATTTTCAAGCACTTCTGTTATAGATATTGTAAATTCTTATCATTTCAGGTGACCGGGGACGTCCAGATATAACCCTAAGTGTATTTGTTTTACTCCTGTGTATTTTTTCTCACCAAGAGCAAAGCTTAAAACAACAAAACATCTACACAAGCCCAGTTTTGCTGGACTACTGTCCGCTTCACAGGATCTTTAAAACATTTATTCATCTTCTGAACCCCCACCTATCCAAGCAGCCCGAAGCACAAAGGATCTTCGGTTGTTAATACTCGGCATAGAAGCCGAAAAGTCTCCTGCGTCTTATTGCTGAGAAAAATGCGTTGGTTTCAAGACGCCTGCTATCTTTCAAGCTAATCTGCTGTGATAGGGCACTAAAATATTAGTACACTTTGTGCTTTGCAGTTGTTAGCTATAGCCACGTTAAATGTTAAGCACGTTAATGTTGAACAGTCTTGCGTTTATACACATTTTAGCAGTGTGGAGGTAGCCACTCATATAAATGATCCTAATCTTGCCTCGTACTGTTGATTGTGGGTGTGCTAAAGGTGACTTGTGTATGTGTATTTTCCCACAATGGGCCAACTGGCACACATTATAATCTAAATATTTAGATGAATCCTTATCACCAAAAAGCCAGCAAATTAGAATGCTGACCTAAACCTAAGATAATCTGACCTAAAAACTACGAGCTAATATGAATATAATGATTCTTGGATTCAATACACCACTGTCCCAAACTAATTACATGATGAATGGAAGAGCAATGATTACATCTCACAGTCAAAAATGAATTTAATGCTGTCTTCACTGCTAACTACCTTGTATGTACCAGTAATCTAGCTACATATCTAGTTAGCTACTGCACAAATGAATCCTCATACAGACACATGTCAACAAAAGGGGTGAGTGCGTGAGCATGTTGGCTAGTTTGCGAACAGCACCAGCAGATAAAAATCTGTCCCTGGTATCACTGCCTCAAGCTAAAGAGAGAAATGTGACACTGAAATGTGACTGGATTCACGTTTACATTTAAGGCATTTAGCAGGCGCTCTTATCCAGAGCGACTTACAAAAGTGCTTTTGTTAGATAGGTACGTTTGTCCACGTGAAGCAAGCCATCTTTAGCTAACCTGCTTCTTTCCTGTGCAGCCGTCTCAAAAGCATGACGTTGGACTCACGTGAATGCAACAGATGCACCTTGCTTAACTAGAGGACATTAATGAGATTGCCTTTTGGCCAGCCAGACATATTGCACAAGCACATTTCAACAATAGGACAGAATGTGTGAAAACGCCTTGCCTACGGAAGCCAGCTTGGTGGTCCAGCAAAAAAGGGTTTTTCTTAGGCTGTTGGGTGCTGTACTGCCCTCTTCCACAAAGAAAAGGTTGTATTGTGGAACAGTTAGTAGATCAGTCAGTTGGAACAGTTGGTTTATAGATGGCAGCGAGCACTTTAATTACAACGTCTGTTTTTAACGTTAAGTCAATAAAGCAACTGGGTCATGGAAACGTTATTAAAATTTAGCACAATGCTTTGAGAGGTGAAACGCACCCCCTCCAACTCTTTTAGCTTTAAGCGTTAGCTCACAATGCAGCAATGCTTTGCAAAAACACAATTCCAGTTTCCAAATCCCAGTTTTTCCACCAGAGAATACCTCATGGAATTCCTTACCCCAATGGCACATGCCATTGGTTGATGACCACACAGTCACCCTGTGGTGAGATGTTCCCCTGCTGCGTATGACTTCAGTGGGCTCACAGAGATGATTAGTGCCGAAAGAGAAGATCCATTCCATCCCGAGACTTGCTCGTGTCTTTCTGGAGCAGGTCAGAGGTGTAAGGCTGCAGAGAAAGAAACACATAAACATTGTAAGAGATTGTAAGGGACACCCTCTTACCACTGCACTAATCACATGCTTTGCTTCTTTGGGCCAGTCGTTTTGTTTACATGCATAATCTTAACGGCTCAAGTTTTGCCGTGAAAATTAAATTATGGCTATGCTTGGTGTTCTTAGTGTTATCAGACGCTTGGAGGTGAGAGGGCCATCTTGCTTTGGAGAGATTATCTGTATGTACCCTGTTGTTTTTTCAGACAATGGTCGGTACATGTGCAACTGATTTACGCAAAATTGTTTAGAATGGGAATATGATAAAGAGAAAGTAAATTAAAGCAATTGCAGATTAAATGTCTTCCAGCTGATGACTTTTACTGCCAAAGTACTAGAAATAGTTTTTCTAGAGCTCATTTTCTCACTCTTGTTTCTTACAATGCACCTTCTCTTTCTCTTGTCTGCATTAGGACTATCTGGGGTGCATCATCGACTGTGCAGACCTGCCACTCAAACCAACAGAGGTCAGCACTCTTTTCTGCAACATAGAGGACATCTATGAGTTCAATAGGTGAGACTTCTTCTGTTCAGCTTTTCCTCTGCTCTCCGCTACTCTCCTCTCCTCTCCTCTCCTCTCCTCTCCTCTCCTCCTCTTCTCTGTGTACAGCAGCCATGTCTTTTTCAGAGACGTGTATTTGGAAGTGACTGCCTGGGTGGCGGTACTCTCTGTTTAATGTGTTGGCCCAGACCTTAGATGATCCTTGAGAAAAGGACAATGTCCAGGCTGCAGCCAGGAGGGGGAGTGGCTTATGTTTGATCTTTTCCAGCACACCCTTGCTCTCAGCCTCCATTCCTACTACACTACATGGACCGTACCAAAATCCGGGCTTGACTTTTTTCTTTGTTCTTTTTTACAAGCAAGAGGAAAACACAGTTTATCACACCCTACTTTCGTACAAGCATGAAATGGTCTCTGTGGTCCTTTTAAAAGCCCTTCAGTGCATTTTGGTGTGTATAGTCTTCCCTGTCTTCTTTATAGTGGTCAAAGATGACCAAAAAGTTCTTCATTTGGCTAAACAATTTTCCAAACTATCTTCTTGACCTCTTACTTTCGTCAATGTTGGTGGGTGTTGAAGCCTCAGGCACAAAGGCTGTTTGTCAGCTGTTGTTTGGCACCAGCCACAAACGATGACGTGAACTGGGCTGCAGTTTGGTGGATGAGTTGGGGTGGGGTCAACCAGAACTCTCCCACTTAGGTTCGTGCTGTCACATTTCCTTCTCCGTGCTTCTGCTCAGTCAAACCTACATTACAGGCCCTCTGGGGAGATGGTTAAGCATCGAAATCCAACATGGCGCCTCACGAGAAATCCGCTTTGCTATGTGGAAACCTTACGAAAGTCTCGGGTGTCCTTCAGGCATAATGTGTAGTAATGTCTGTAAAATTCTGAGTGCCAGAGTTTTGTTCTCTCCTCAGGCACTTTGAGGTTTTCCCTAAAATTCAATTTGCCTGTAATGAAAAGAATGAATTTTAATCAGGCCATTCCGTCTCACAAATCTGCCAATTGCGTTGATTTGATACTCATTCCTGTCCCTAATTGTATAGCGTATCATTTAGAGTGGAAGACTGACCTCATTTTTCTCACTCTTCAGACTTTTCCCTCTGCTCTTTTCCTTCTTATCCAGTTGTCTTAAAAGCCTATCATCTCATCTCTGTGGAATGCAGCCTGGTTTTGGGCTCAGCGCTGTTGTGTCTGTTTTCTCGGCACCGGACGGTTCCTCGGCACGCACACAGATGTCATTTTACGCCGAGCCGAAACTGCCAGGCTCTGTGGTAAGAGCACGAGGGCGGAGTCAGGTGAGCAGTGCATCCTGGGGCACCTGATAGGCTGTCCTTGGGTCAGAGACAGCGGCCAGAAGAGCCACGCTGTTGGTGCTGGAACACTGTAGTACGTTTTTAAATACAGCCACAGGCTGCGATTGTTGGCTTTTTAAGGCTCGCCGTGCTTCCAGGTTGTGATAGTTCTGCAACGAGCTTTACTCATCACACCAGGCTGTCTGTGCAGCCAGAGACTGCAGAAATTCATACTCATCAACATTGGGTTTTTTTTTCACATTTTGCTTTCATGGATTGTGGGGCTTCTTGTACACCAGCCAAGCTCTTCACTAGCCTGTTGGTTTAACATCTACTGTACTTACCTGTTATAACAGCTTTGGGAGTTACTTGTATTTCGCATGGTGAACTTCCAGTGAAGTTTCAAATGTGCAGTTCTAGTTGGAGTACAGCTATGATTTCCAAATCTATTTCAAATACTGCCATGCAATCCCTTAAGTGTAAAACACTAAAAATGATCAACGTGAGCTCCATACTGAAAAAGCTGCTTTTTGAAACATATCTAAGCATCTATATTTAAGCATCTATATCTAAGCGATATTTATTAACTCTCTCCCTATTCCTCATTCTATCCCTAAACATAAATCCATTTGAAATACATGGTCTGATTGAGATGTTCATTTGGCTTTAGTCATTACAGTTTTGTGCACCAGAATCAGTAGACTAAGTGTGTGACTGTGTATGGAAATATTTGACCTACCAAGGCCAGGCAGCTGAATACAGACATGAGAAACATTTAATGGCACCTTCAAAAGCATATTCCTCTCCCGGGGAGGGGGGGAGGTCAGAGCGTAGCAGTTAGTGGAACCACCCAGACAGATTCCTTCACTGAGTGAGATGTAAACCCCTTATCCCCTATGCACCTTCTTTTGGAGCCATGATCTGTTGCTAAGCCGTTCTGTACTATAATGTCCGCGATGATCCTTTCGGGTCAGGCTGGCTGACCTTCTTTTCCAAGCATAAAGCAGCATCCAGAACACCCTTTTTTCTCAGGGTAGTCTTGGTGGTGCTTTCCCAAAGTTCCTGTCTGCTGGAACCTTATCTGATTTGGAGCAACTTGCAGCTGCAGAATTGGTGTCACTTAAGCAGCAGATCCAAACAAACGGAGTGGATATGTGAAGCATCCCCTGGGTAGAACCCTATCTGGAGCGCTGGGATTGACGGTTTTGCAGAATGTACGATCATGGCAAAAGGTGCTTAAACGCTTAAATCACATGATTTCTTTATTGTCCTTCACATACCATGCTAACGACGTTAGGAGAGGATAGGTGGGAGTGGATGACAACAGCGTGATGGCTGTCGGACAAGGGGGGGCAATAGAATTAGGGGGCAAGAGAGTCTTTGAAACAATACACGGAGAGGATGAGGTGGAGCTAGAAGGATTGAAGGCGTGGGGAGGCCTAGGCATTTACGACCACTTGCAGGTGACTCCCTTTCCTCGTCCTGATCATAAGTCCAAGGGAGGAACCCTCATCCGGACACTTCCTTTCTGTTTTGCCTGTGCTGAAATCTCAGGTCACTTCCCTTTTACCACAGAAGAATTCCATAACGGCACTTTTTGAGGCCCATGTGACTTCTCTGCCGCCATGATTTGTTATACAAAATACTTTGTTAAGCAATTCTGACACAATTAAAAGAAGTGATCAGCATTTGGCCGAGTGGTTCCATTTATTAATGTTTCATTTGACCTCAAATATGTCTCTCTACACTATTAAAAGCCTGTATAAGTGTTCTGTGATTGAGAGCCTGAGAAAGTAATATCATGGATATAATAAGCATAACTCAAACCTTTGGCTTGGATGGTCCTGCACTTTCCTGAGGCTTTGGCTTTTAGTGCCAGAACCTTGTAAGACGTGCCAAGTCCTAATTGAATCCAACTTGGCTACCAAAGTTCAGACATGCAAGTAGATGTACAGCCTATGATCACAAATGCACCACCTCACCCTTTGCCTTTGAGTATACGTTAACATCTTTGTTCTGGCGTAATTGCACACCAACAAACAGTGGATAAACAATAATGTTCTATTCTACCTCTCCATTCCAAATGGCCTCAGGCATCTCACGCTCCAAGCAGCACCTAGGCAAGCCTTGCTCCTTGGTTTGTTTTGCAGTCGAGAGCACGCATGAATTCCCCTCCATGTTTGCACCCTCGCCAAAAAGGGCAGCTGTGAAATGAGCTCCGTCTCCAGGGTGGGAGGGGGCACTGGAGGCTGTAGCTTTGCGGCTTCCCTCCGAACTTTTCCCCTCGGCCACATGAAGGCGCGACTGGAGTGTTTACAGAGCACCACTTTGTTTTCTTTCAGACCATCAGGGAGGGCTTCCCCCAAAGATTGACCAGCATTAGTGGCTTGAGGGCCCCTTGGTGATGACGGTTCAAAGTTTGCTAATGATCTGAATTGAAGCCCTCTGTGGTCAGTTAACTTGGAGCCATCCTCTCGTCAGAGTCTCAAGGGATGGAGCCAGCATGTCGTGGACCCTTCAGTCTACAGCATCATGAAGGAATGCCAAAGCAGTCATTCTTGGTGTGCAGTGAACCCCCCACCCCACAAAGAGATCAGATCTACCCCACAGCACTGCAAAAAAAAGTCCAGTTTCTTCTATTTCATGTCTGAATCGCAGCAGTGATTATTTTACAAAAACCAGCTCCAACTTGCGGCACTGCTGTGCTCTCCTGTCACTGATGCTGGCCAAGATAATCCTGGCCTGCTGTTTCTGATTCATTCAGAGGCTGAAAGGAGAGCTGCTTTGCCTTCTTCTTGCTTCTTGTCATTTAAAAGATGTAAATCATGTCCTTGAGGGTCTTGGAGAAAGCATTCTCTTACGTGTTGCGATAAAGCTGTACACATTTTTCTTGAGAGGGAAAAAGGTGAGCTGACGGTACATGGTTACCAGTGAAAGCATGCAAAAGTGACATACACACATTCAGAAAAATGTAGCCTTTGGGTCCAAGGGTCTCTGGAAAAGCCAGAGAAGTGGATTCAAGGTCTGTTAGTACAGCCGTAGGGATGTGGGGTAAGGAGAAGGGGAGAGGGCTGCTTTGAGCCAAAATAAGATGTATTCCATCTGTGTGCATTTAAGCGATAGTTTTGTTAAATTGACGGAGAAGAAACAAATGAACACTATGTGGAAACAGAGACAGGAATTGGAATTTTTCTCTAGCCAGGAGCATCCTCTTGAAACACCAGTCCCAGATGTCTCGATAGGAAGAGAATAACAGCGCTCAAACAGAGACCCATCCCAAATACCCACTCAGCCAAGCTGTGCTCTGTGGCACCTCTCTACACAGGCTTTAAACAGTCATCATTCACACATACACCATCCTGCTTCCTCTTCTCTTCAACAGTGAGCTTTTGGAAGATCTGGAGCACAGCCCCCATGTTGCAGCAATGGCAGAGTGCTTCCTGGAGAGGGTAAGTAAGAGTGATCTCATGGACAGTAAATTATATTAGCAGTGCCAGATCAGCTGTGTGGAAATCGTCATAGGGCAGTACTTCAGGCTTGTCTTGTAGGCACTTGTAAGCACAGTGAAGCCAAAAGGTTTGTATTCCACGCTCACTGCTAAAAAAAGGATTTAGGGCAGCACTAACATATTTCTGACCTTTCCCGAAAATGTGGCAAGACTGTCCAAATTGTCTGCAAAAACCCAACTTTTCTAATAGTTAAACGTTTAGAAAACCACAAGCACTTGCAAGGAGACACATGCTTGGCAGTATGGCAGAGGCGTAGTGGTAGTGTGTCGTCTTTGAGATGTTTGTGTCAAAGACAAATGGGCTTTGTGAATGAATTCCAAGCCTGTCAGTAAGTTTTTGCGACCTTTGAACGTATGTGTGTCTGTGTGTGTGTGTGTGTGTGTGTGTGTGTGAGCTAAGGCTGCTTGCCGACACTTGCCGATATACTCCACGCCACAGTGACACAATAATGACCAGATCCATGCGCCATGGGAACATGTACAATGGCACCTTTGTTTTTAGCGGGAGAGGAGTTGAATATGTCAACGCTCTGCCATCATGTGGAAAATGGCTTGGAGGAGGAAATGAAACCTCTGTTAGACAAACACTGTACGTATCACCGCTGTTGTGTCTGAAGTACCTGCCACTCTCCAGGATATAAGGCTTTCCTCCTCTTCAATAGGACACTGTTTCAGTTAGCATCAGCAAAGAAAACAGAGAGCACATTTGATTAAAGTCATTATTGGCAGTTATTTGGGGTGTTAGCCTGTCTTACTTTCTTGCATGGGCTAAATGCATTGGGAGGACCTGTCTTACTTGGCATGCTCTCAGGATCTCAGCGGTAAAAGATCAAGCTCTCTGTGACTCTGTGAAAAAAAGCATTTTATTTCCAAACAAAGACGTGCTTTTGGAGTGGACAACAGGATCCAAATAAAGCCCAAAGCTGATGTGTTTACATGCTTGTACAGATGTGCTCCAGTGAGTGTTTCTGCCAAGCAGCTGGCCTGTTCTGCCACTAGCCTTTTCAGTGCCAAAGTTTTGGAGCACAGTTGCAGGACTAGATGAAGGACATCGTTTGATTATGTTGTTGTGGTGCAGCTCCCGTGTCGGACATCGGAAAAACTTTGTGGCTGGGAGGCCCTGCGGCAGCAAATTATGGCTGCATACCGGTAACCGACGGTCTGAATCCCAGCTGCATGACAAATACTGTGGTTGCAGGTCCTTTCTCTTACATTAATCACAGCACTCTTGAGATACGCAGCTCCAGTGTTTCAGCCAGTGCTTTCCCAGCTCTCCCGTGCTCCATACGCCAACACTGGGTCCATCTGAACAAGAGGAATCTTGCTTCATGCCCAAATGATTTATTTCTGCTAGCTGCTCTGGGCTGACGTAGTTAAATCCTCATGAAAGCTCCATTTGAAATTTGGCTTCACTGTGCCTTGGGTCTCAGGGGGTTAATCTACTTTATTTTTTAATATGATGGTGTAATACTTTTTGGTAATAAATTATTTTCACTAATTTTTAATTTTCTCCTTTTGTTTAGAGTGAAAACTTTGAGATTTATACCACTTACTGCATGAACTATCCCAAGTAAGTAGATAATTTATGGATGTTTTACCATATTTTTACTGTTATTCAGAGAATCACCTATATTTTGTCATTTGTGCAGCTCAGCTTTTTGATAGGATATGTACAGTAACTCTCTGCTCTTTGCCCCATTGCAGTTATTGTTATGGCTTTGAGTTGGAATGATCACAGCAGAAATGTTATTGCTCAAACAGTATGCATTTTCATGTAAATCTTCATTAGTTCATGGACTTGTTTATTTAGATTTTATTTAGATGTATGAATGAATATCACCACATCAAACACTTGGGGTTAGCAATGGTTCTGATTAGTTTAGTTGAAGACTTAGTGGAAATATCAGGCCGTCGAGGCCACTGCATGCTTGGGTGATGACTAGTTAGTGTTATGTTTCAGCCCTTTTGGCTCTAGTTCTTGCGGGCCAGTGGCACAGGAACAGCAGATGTTCGGTTCAAGCTGCTTCCTGGCCCAACTGCGAGGCCACAGTCCCACTTACTGCACGTGCAGCCGCACAAACATGCAGCACTGATGGGATTAGCAGACATCTCAGCGGCCGCGCATGCAGGTGCCGAGGGTTCTCCTGAGCAGTTTCGGCTCGGCTTGAGGGCTTTCGCAGGTTCTGTGGGTCGAATGCTGGCGGCAAGACGGACTGCCTGCCAGGCCGAGCTGCCAAACAGGCGCATCTCCCAGTGGAATGACCGCCTGCCTCCATTTCTTTCTCCGTCCCCAGCTCCGTGGCAGTCCTCAGGGACTGCATGAAGAATGAGAGTCTGGTGCGCTTCTTCCAGGAGAGGCAGGCCACCCTCTGCCATTCGTTGCCCCTGGAGACCTATCTGCTGAAACCTGTGCAGAGGATTATGAAGTACCACCTCCTGCTGCAGGTCAGTCAGGAGGGAACATGGCGTTGTTCAACAGGCAGCTGTGACGTGTGGTCACATGGCCTGTGTTGTAGCTAATTGTTCTATTTGTAGGTTTGTGACCCTAGATTCACTTTAATCCTGGCTGTTGTCTTTCTCAAGTTGTTTACAATTAGCAAGTCATATGAACTGAGCAGCAAGCTCAAGCCCAAATGCCCTGTCAAGAACAGAAAGAACCAGGATGGTTCAGTATTTCAAGACCACCAGCTGTTTCAAGAATCTGATCAATGTCTCCCCCTTTTGGCAGGAGTTGTCCAAACACTTTGACAAAAGTAATCCAGGATACGAGGTAGTGGAGGACGCCATCATCACCATGACTGCAGTGGCCTGGTACATCAACGACATGAAGAGAAAACAGGAGCACGCAGTAAGACTGCAGGTATGCATAGATATCCTGTGTGGCCATATTCTGCGCACCCGAAGTGGAATGTTAACAAAATGTTCTTGGTCTGACAGGAGATTGAGAGCTTGCTGGTAAACTGGACTGGTCCTGATCTCAGTGGCTTTGGAGAGCTGGTTCTGGAAGGTTCCTTTCGGGTGCAGCGAGTTAAAAAGGAGAGGGCTTTCTTTCTGTTCGACAAAATGCTGCTTATTGCCAAAAAGAGGCAGGATCACTTCATGTACAGCACACACATTTTTGTGAGTCATCAGCATTGTACATGAGACTTTTTCCATTTTTTTGCGTGTTGCCTTATGGAGAGATCAGTTGCAGATATTACTGGTTATGCAAGTCCTTGCTTTGTTACATTCCATTCATTTTCAACTTCTTTCCCAATTCTTAAGTGTTGCAACTTACTCCTGGTGGAAAATATGAAGGACCCCCTCTGTTTCAAGGTGTCAGATCAGACAATCCCTAAACAACAGCACATTGTTCAGGTAAGAAATGTATTTAAATCTTGTAAGAAAAATAAATGCATTTGGTAAGAATGTCATCTTGAGTTTCACTGTTTCACTTGGTCTGTTGATATACACTGAATGGTTACTTATTAAAAGACGTCCATCTAGTAGCTCTTTTGGCCTTGCGAAACTCAGCAGTGTGTTGTGGCATAGATGCCACTGAGTGTTAAAATCATTCTGTAAAAATCTTGGCCCATGCGGACAGGACAGCTTCTCGTAGGTGCTGAAGATTAGATGCTGACATGGTAAATTAGGTACTGACATGCTCTGAACAGCCCGTTCTACCTTGTCCCAGGAGTGCTCTATAGGATTAAGATCTGGGTATTATGAAGGCCAGGGAAACAAGGAACACTCGCCCGTCATGTGCCTGGAACCAATCCATGACCATGAAACCCTTGTGACATGGTGTATTGTCCTGTTGAAAGTGTCCTTCTACCATAGAGTAAACAGATACAGTAAAGGGTTGAACTTGCTTAGGGGTAAGCCCTACAGTTAAAATGTCCATCCACACTTATCAGACTGTGCCAAGAAAACACTCCCCACATTCTTACTCCACCAACCTGAACTGTTGACACTTGACAGATAGGGGTTATTGACTCATGCTGCTTGTGCCGAATTCTGATGTTCTTATCAGTGTGGTGCAACAGAATTTTGGATTCATCTGACCAGGCCATGTTTATCCATTGTTCAGTGATCCAGTATTTGTTTCTCTTAGACATCAATGGCACTCAAACCTGATGTTATAGCCCATCCGTGCTAAGGAACGGGTTTTGTATTTCAGACAAGTAGAGCACCAGTGTTGCATACAACTGCAGTTTTCTTGGTTGTAGACCGCATGTTTGCCAAAACGATTCTTGTTTATCAATGTTATCCTTTGTTTTGATATGTTGCTGTGACTGTTGTTGCAAAAAGCAGTTTTAATCTCCTTACTCTTTGTAGGCTAAAAACCAGGAAGAGAAGCGGCTGTGGCTTCACTACCTCAAGAGGCTAATAGTGGAAAACCATCCTGCGTCTCTACCGCAGAAGGTTAGATCATGCCGGGGGGGGGGTTCTAAAACAGCTAAACAACTAGTGCATTTTCCATGTTTTTTTGTGGTAAATATACAATATATTTTTAATACTACACTATTACTATACTAATACTTTATTATTTATAATACTATATATTTTTTCCACAGGCCAGACAGGTTCTTGGTGATGATTTCTTTCCATGTAAGTAATGCATAGGCTGATTAGCATATGCTGATTAGCACACTCTGATTTGCACGAATGTAAAGGTTGCTGTCTTGCTCAAGTTTGAACTCTAAATCCAGACTATTAGGGAGCTGCTACAGGTGGCAGACAGTTTGCAGTGTGTATGTTAACATAATAATCATTTAGATTATTATACCATGAGATGTAAAAAAAAACATGAGATTTGCAAAAAAGAAAAGGAAAATTAAATTAAAAAATTTAAAAAAGAATACAATAAAAAAATAAAAGCGACATAAAATGAATTGAAATTAAAAGTAAAAGACTGTTTAAATTATTAATTTATTAATAAGGTTTGTTTAAAAATACATTAATTGGATTAGAAGAATGAATGATTTAAAGTAAAAAAACACTCATTAAAGAAGTAAAAGTACAACTACATTGAAAACCAAAGTGCATAGTTAAAAGTGAAAACTATTTTTTAAAACAGATAAGGTAAAACAGTCATTTTAAAATGAGCATGCAGAAATACAGACACACCGGAAGAGCTTTATTAAAGGCCTTACAAAATAGAGAAGTCTTACCTTCCTTCTTGAAACTATTTAAGGCCCTCAGGTTGTCTGAGAGAGAGAGATCCATAGTTTGGGGCCTTGGCTGCAAAAGCCCTGATTCTATATTATGCAAAGGGTTAATTTACATGTAGATGGGTAAATAATGGTATATGCATTATTACATGCAGATTATGTTAAATTATGTTAAATTTATATCTAAGAATTATATAAGAATTATATCTATCTTTTATTATGCTGATTTTTGTTTTGTGTAATTTGACATTCAGCCCCTCAGTTTGAGCATGAACTGAACCGAATGCCCGCCCCTTCTCCACGATTGGATGATTCCTCCAGCTATCACAGAGGAAGAAGACAATCAGGTATGTGAGCCAATTTAAATGAGTAGAATGTATTTGAAGTTACATTCTGTTCCATTATTTTGAACGTGTGCTTGATATGAAGTCGGAGATACAGCAGTTCTCCAGCCTCCACAGAGGTTCAGGGGTTCACCACCCTGTCACTTCACCACTCACACCTGAAGTAGCTCAGGTTCCAGCTTCTGTGTTGATACAACACAAGCCATCCAGTTAAGTACTGTGACTGATGTGCTTGTTTGAAAATCATATTCTTCTGGATAATCGCAGTCCAGTTTTCTCCCCCTTCGTAGTGTGGACACAGGCTGCAGGATATAAAGTAGAATGTTTCACTCTTTTACACAGAGAAGAACAGCTGAGCATTCCTAACAGTAGTGGACATATTACAGTCCCACTTAAGGGTGTTGCAGATATCGGTCCCCCAGAACTCAAATGCCTTGGGAATATTCACTGTTGTTAGATTTCATTCAAGGCGTGCAGGCTTGTGGCTGTCATTTTGTACTGATTTGAGCTGAGCTATGTTTGGAAACGGACCAGCTCTTGTGTAGATAACTTCATCAGCGATGAAGATGAGGCTCACAGTGGTTCGGCTCAAAGAACTGTGACAGCTTGAATGATGGGTTACTGGAACAGCAGTGTTCTGTGCGTTTAGAGACATCTGTGTTTATATACAAAGCTTCAGAGAGTGGGTTCTTAGCCACACTTGTCAGTGTGTCTAGGCCTGTGTGACTGCACTTAGCATATTTTACTGTATTGTATTTCTGGCATATGTGTTGTTGAAGTTCAGATGTTTTATGTCACGAAAGAGGCACATATATTCCACAACTGAGGAATTTGCCATATAAGGGAATTTTAAAAGGCTTGTAACAGTTCTGAGGTAGTCCAGCACAAAGCATTTGAGGGTTTTCATAATCACCAGTGTCTGGGGCTGTAGTCATTGTGACTTTGTCCATGGTGAGAATGTCACCGTGGAAGACACTTTAAATTATGCTAGGACATCACAGAGTTTTCCAGAATGCCACAAGAGAAGTGTCATTGTATCTAGCTGTATCTCTGATTATATTTTCTGAACAGTTTTTGAACCTCCACGGAAATCACCTGGACTTGGCTTATAGGGAGATATTTAGCTTTATAGAGGGACAGTGGTTGACCACAGCGGGGAGTAGTTTAACTCTGCAGTGTCTCCAGGGCAGCCCTGGTGTCATATTTAAAGTCTCCAAGCTTTCAATGTAACTGACCATTACAGCTAAGGGTCCTGTTGCTGAGTATTCCTTTCAATGCTACTGCACTGTTCTAAGATCTGATAACAAAGACCTTCGTCCCATTCAGTAAGAGCCAGGATATGGGGGTTGGTTAGCACGTTGCACCACTCTGGGCTTATAAAGCAAACATTTAACTCAAAATCTTAGATATTCTTGCGCCTCATTGCTGTTCTGCTTATTTTACTGTTTAGAGCCCCCCGAGTTCATCTATACTCCTGAGAAAGTGAGGAAAAGCCTACCATTGCTACTGGAAGGAAATCTACCATATCGCCGTGGGCGCAGACAGTCGGGTAGGTCTAGCATGCCACTCTACAGACAGTCAGGTAGATCTAAGCATGCCACTCTACAGACTTGCATCAGAGAGTACTGTGAGGTGCTGTTAACATTAATTTTATTCAAATTAAACATTAATTTTTAATTAATGCATTAATTAATTCAAATTCATATGTATATACCCCTAGCTCCTGCCAAAGACATCGAAGCAGCATTTCAACAAAATGGTGAGTGAAAATTATTACCAGTCTTTATCATATTGACGTTTGACTGATAACCTTTTTGTATCTGTGTTATTTCAGTGTGCATTGAAAGAGAAGTTGAAAGGATATATGTATTTTTTAATTACATCCATGAAATAAATAATTCCATGAAATAAATAATTTTGGTAAAGTGTAATTAAGTCTTAGACACAACATTTGGACTCTGTACACTAAGATCATTTTGTTTTTAATTTCACCCTTTTATTTTATATTCCTATACCATCTCCATTTGTGGATGCCAGTTTCTTTAAAGGTAAGAAAAAAGTTTTGTTTTGACAGTAACAACAAAAAAAATATATTTTTCTGCAACCCCCGACTGAGTTTCTTCTCCTGTGTTCTGTGGTCTCTCCCAGGCTGGCAGTGAGACTGAAGTGTACCCACAAGTGGACAGTCTGGGCTCCAGTGGTAGCACCAGCACACTGGCATCATCCGTTATCGAGGTGGAGTCAGGCCGGGAAACCCTGGGCCTGGCTCAGGAAGAGGACGAGGACCTGGCCCCTCTCCCACCACCTCCAACGCTCTCTATCACAGAGGAAATCATGCAGTTTATCAACCAAAGCCGTGTGCGGGAAGGTATGGCGGAGCTGTCTACTGAAGTGGTGAGCCATACTCTAATACATATGATATGACTACTTAGGTATTTTTCTACTATTTTAGAATCTGAATTTAATAAATACAAAAAATACAATACAGTATCAATTTGAATTATAAATACATTGTAATATAAATACAATATAAATATGAAATAGAGAGAAAACAAATCCATGATTGATACTGTTAGTTGGTACATATTATGTTAAATATCACAAGTTACCAGCCAGGATCTTTCATTAAGCATTCTATTGTTTTGCCCACAGTATGAGCCCAGGATAGACTCCCTGGATGCTCAGTCCACTGAGACACAGGAATTAGATGGACATCAGCTGCCCCAAGTGAAAGAGGAAGATAATCAGGAGGCTACTCCCAACAACCATGAGGCTCAACAAAAAACACCTGATGTTAAATCAGATCATGAAGATGAACACATCCATTCTCCACCTAGTTTGGCCACTGATTCACCATCTCTGAAAGCTTTTAGAAATGAGGATATGTCCTCCCCACTCTCTCACATGACCAAACAGATGGCGGGGGTGACAGAGAGCATCCAGAGTGAATCACCTGAACCACAGGCAGTTATTGCCAAGACCATACCTGAGAAGACTGAGGCAGTTGAGGTCAACACTGCTAAGGAAGAAAGATCTAATCCAGCAAACAGTGTAGAAGAAGCCATCAAAGATGAATCTGCCGAGAACCTTTCTGTCTGTGATAACCCCCCTTCCACACCCAAACCTGCAGAGAAGTCCCAGGCACCTAAAGTTGAGGTTGAACAGAAGCTGACCAAAAATGACAGGCAGATCATTGAAAAGATTCGCAGCTACTATGAGGCAGCAGAGACTGTGGTGGAGGACGGACAGGCAACAAGAAGAAACAGCTTCTCGAATATACCCACGGGCTTGGTAAAAGACTCAGTGTCACGCTTCAACGTCTTTGTCCCGCAGGCCAGCTTCTGTGATTCTGAGAGTGGACGCTCCGATTGCAATGACAGTGATAACATGTCCCCACCACCCACTGTGCCCGACCAGAACAGAAGTGGTTTTACACAGACAGACCCCATTAATCCTGCTTCTTCAGTGTCATACAGCAACCAAGAACAAAGTCAGAGTGAGTCAAAATGTGATGTTGACATGCAGACTTGTGACTTCAAACCCTGTATGGAGCTCTGGAAGGAGAAGGAGAGGAAGGCATCGGGTATCCAAAGGAACCTGAAAGTTCCTGTGCGTAAAGTGGACAGCTTTGACGAAGAATCATGTGCAATAGATCCACCATCTATAAATGATAAGACAACTCAAGGGCTGCATGAAAAAACAGTGCAGGAGCAAGCCTATAAAGAGTGCAAAGAGATAAACAGTCCTCAGGAAAAACAAACGACTGCCAAAAGAGGTCAGTCTATTGCTGGGACCAGACAAACAATGTCTCTTAATAACAGCCTACATGACCTACCCAGTAAAGTAGGACACTGGTCTTGCCATGGCAAGGTGGACCCATGCAACAGAACACTTTATGAAGGGATGGCAGAAGTTCCAGGTCTAGGATTTTTTGATGCTGGGCCAATGAGTCAGTGCTTAGTAGAAAACTCTGAAAAAATCCTGAGTAAGGTACAGATGTTAGCACGTATGTATACAGCAAAAGCAAGCAGCATGAAGGTACCACTACATCAGAAAAGGACACGGGTGACACAGGAAGCATCCAGCAAAGTTGACACTCCTTCGAAGCCTCATCAGAAGCTGCATCAGGCAGAGGTGAAGACACAAAACGAACTTTCAGGTGAGACCTCGTATCTACACATAATGACATCAAAATATGAATTACTCAGGATGAATGAAAATGAGAAACTTATGTTGTATTCATGATTTAATATAAAAATGTTTTCCTCTTTGACAGATGTTCACATAGAGTCTGCCGTTTCCTATTCACCTGAGTCTTTTGGACATGTCGTGGTTAGAGAACAGTTCACCACAACCCATCACCAAGAAAATGACTGCAATCTTATTGGACAAAAAGAGCTCACTGCACAGTTTGGATCTGGTTTAACAGAAATGTCTTCATTTGAGGACACCATTATTAGCACCGAGATACCATCAGCAATCATACAGGAAAATTTGGCTGCAGAAATGGGTGCTGCTGTGGTGATACAGAGCTCCACAGAGAGTTATGACTCTAAAGATCAAGGAGTGCTTACCAAAGAAGACCAAGACCTATCAACTCCTCCCTACTCTCAATCAGAAGTGCAAGTTGTGTCTGAAACAGTTGATCGCTGTCAGCAGTCTGATCACACTTTGTATTCGATAAGGGAAGACAATTCATCAGCAGGAGAAAACCCCACAAGTATGAGAGAGGATGGTGCTGAAAGACAGTTATCACCTGGGAACATGCTATTAATGTCTCCCTCTTCTGACTATAAGGTTGAATTTGTTACTGATCCAGTAGAAATCGGCTGCCTCAAAGAAGAAGCATACAATGCTGGAGAGGAACATAACTCAGTTTTAAAGCCCTGTGACAAAATACTGTCCACTGACGATACATTGGGTGAAACGCAGCTGCAGGCATATTCTGCTTTCTCTGATTATGCAGTTCCTTGCAATGAGGACTGCTTACCTAAAGAGTCTCTGTCATCTGTAGATGTTATAGAGGCATCTCTTCCTGTAGAGCCAGCCACACATGTGGGCAACAGCATTTCAGACACAACATGCAACACAGAAGCCCAGTTGTCGCAGGATATACCCATTTACGAAGTGTCAGAGCTGCCAGGTTCTTCACTGCTCCGTTCTCAATCCTCACCTACTGCAGACTTTACTAAAGTGCCTTTCCCAAGGGACATACATAATCGAGAGCCTCTGAAAGCCAAAGAGTCATTAAGCAATGGTTTCTCAGTGTTAAGCCCACCCCCCACGCCTCCTCCGTGTGGACCTACCACAGATGACCTCCCAAAGTTCACCAGCCAAAGACCTTCCAATCTGCCAACTGCCATGGGTAGAAAGAGCCTCCCTGCTAATTGGAACACATTAAATCTTGCATCTTCCCAAAGGTATTTCACATAGTTTAACGTTTTAGTGTTGCACATAACAGCAGACCTGGTCTGAACATTATCAATTTCAGAGTGAAATGTGTGTGCCAGTTGTAACTTTTTGTCTGATTCATGTTTAAAGTAATTAATTTTTATCTTAATTCTGATTAATCTTGCTTAATTCTTAATCTTAAATCCTTTGGTTTCAGAACACCAGAGACTCAACCCTTGTTCAGCGATCAAGATCAGGACTATTCATCTTCAGTGTCCACATCTTCTTCTAATAGACTGCCTATTAGTGACAAATCTTCAGGCATTCCATCTTCAGGTTGTTCTGTAGACCCAAAACCACTGTCTGCTTTTAGCTCTAGTCTTCGGATGCGGTCGGCCTCCCCTGTTAGAAGCTCTCAACAGCCCTCCTCCCCTACCACTCCCTCTGCACTCGCCAAGTCCCTCGCTGCATCTTGTATCAGTCAGACCATATCTCAAAGTATGGCCAAAAGGAATGTTCTCCTTCAGTCCAGGTCTCCTCCTGCCAGTTCCTCTCCTTCTTTAACATCAGTTCTGAGACTGAGATCTCCCTCTCCTAAACCTGCCAACCTGGACTCCAGTGCTGAGTTTGACACTGGCACTGCAGGGATAGGATGCCAGATTCCAAAGAGTCCCCCTTCACCTTTCCATTCTAACACTCTGCACTCCAGCCCAGCAGGTGTACAGTCTCCTCCTTATCACTACCAGCAATCAATGTCCCCTGCCCCACCTGTAACACACCCTTCAGTATCCTCTGTTGCACACACACGGTTAGGTAACACTGAACAGTCTCCTCATCATAGTTTGAATGTTAATAACAACAACAATAACAATAATAGTCTATGTAGTAATGGATGGGCCAGTAATTACAAAAAGCCATTATTATCAAATATGGGTGGAGCTTCTCATTGCCATGATCCACATCGAGCAACCTCTCATAACAGAATTGCTCGCCCTTTTCTATCATCTGAGCCTAACTCACGTGTGCAGTCACCCTCAACCTGTCCTTCCCCATCTCTGTTCACCCGCATCTGTTCCCCACCACTTCTCCAGAGCAATATTGGTCCACTGATAACCAAGCCTCCCAATCCACGGACCCTCAGACAAGGTGGGTTTAGCCCTTTTATACCTCTGTCTTCAGAACTTTCTAGGACGGCTTCAACTTGCTCTTTGTCTCCATGTGCAAGTCCTAGAGTAACCTCCCCACCTCCTATTGGTATTCCTACAAATGTATGGTGCATTGCAAGCCCTCAGCCAAGGAACCCAGTACTAGCATCACCTCCATCCCCAACAAAAGCAGAGGTGCATTCTACTTCCAGAAGCTCCAGAATAACGTCTCCATTTTCAGGAGTCTCTCCAAGTTCAGCATCCCACTCCACCCAAAGCCAGCACAAACCAAGAGGTAGCAATTTGTCATTTGTGACCATGGCAAGCAGGCAACCCAGCCCATCCAGGAATGAGCATAGATCTTGGGCTGAGAATAGACGATGGTCAGTAGACTTAGAGTTGGGCCCCACTAGTCCTTATGGGCACTCTTACAACGGCACCCCTGTGTGTGTCAGTCCAGGACCTCAGTCTCCTGTCAGGCTGACTGCTGGGAAGACTAGCCATGGTGGAAAACACCTAACAAGCATCGCCTGGCCAGATGTGCATGAACTGCTGACAAAATATAACACAGAGGACATTTCTGAACATAACAGTTTACCCTCTTCTTCATATCATGAAACTGGACTGGAGGAACCTGAACTGGGAAAGGCTACATGCCGAAGTCGGCTTATCTGTGCCTATGTGGCTTGCACCTCCCCTGTACCTGAAAAAGACACTCACAGACAATGCTCAGAAGATGGAAAAAAAGAAACTAACATGCCCATACAGGGAACTAAGGCAGCATTAAAAACCAGCTATGCCACCACTGTCAACCTGCAGATTGCTGGGAGTGGGAGAATCACATCCTTCAGTAATGCCCAGGTTAGCCTCACTCAGACCCTGGCTCCCGTGACAGACACCCAGGGCATGAGAAGGGTAAGCATAAATGGCTGCAGCCTCCCATTGCAGAACTGCAAGAGACTCTGAGTGGAACTCCTCTGGGGCCTTACAATGGTGCCTCTTACTCTGACGACACTTTAACAGGCACTTTAGCATGTAGCAAAGGAGTCAGGCAGAGATAAAGGTCCACCTTACTGAGCTGTTATATTTTACAGGTGACAAATTACGGGTGTCGAAAAATTATGCTTATGATCAGTGATCATTTTTAACTCCTTAGTTGCAGTGGGTGCTTTATGTACAACTCAAGTGTGGATTACTTTCTAACAATGATTTCTAAAAAAAAAAAAAGTCCCACCAGTGAAGTGGTTTGTGCTATTTAGCAGTGTTGTTTTATTGCTCTTTATGTCTCATATTTCTTACATGTAATTGAACCAAAGCCTCCGTCACTAAAAGCTTTTTCATTGGCTGCAATAGGCAGTTGTTTTATTTATAAAGTAGTTTTTTTATGGCACTTAACTCTTTTCACTCTGTTTTGCACATTGTTTTATATGTGGTCCAGACGTGTCTGTAAAATTATTGGGTTTCAGACAAACAACTCTCATGAGGAAAAATGTACATTATGTTAAAGTTTATGTTAGAAGATATGTGAAAATATAATTATTCCATTTAGAAACAGGGAAAAAGGTTAGTGTTTTTAAATCAAAATAAACCAAAACACAAGGTCTTAAATTTGAGAAAACTTTATTTCATATTAAAACACATACAAAATCCATTTACAAATCATGCCTTCAATTATACCTTAGCAGAGCACTTTAGCAATATCCCATAACTGATGGTAATGGGATGGACCGTTCATCATATTGTGATTTATAGATTATCACCATTTCATTTGAAGTCATCTCCAGTGGACGTTGAGGTCACTCTTCTTAAAACACGTGCTTGTTATGAACCTTTAAATGTTAGCCATCAATGCACAAGGAACAAGAACTTTGTGGGGAAAAGGCCAACAAAAGATGTTAGTGTGCTTGGAATTTAATAAATGCTGTAAAAACATCTTTAATGCAGGCCACCCAACCAACCAATCTGCTACGTTAAGTGTGTAGTGTGCCATGTGAATAGCCCCTATAATAATAATAATAATAATAATAATAATAATACATTTGTTCCCTGTTGTTCCCTGGTTATTTGTACCCAAATAAACTAAAATAAAAACCTTTGTCCTCTGAGGGGTTTTGTGTGTATTGAAAAAGAGATTAAAATTCTTATAAATTACATTTCCTACAATTCCATGCAACCATTTTAATCTAACAGATTTAATGTTCTACAGTATGTACTCTATATGTACTATTTATTCAGGCCTGAGGAAAAATGTATATTTAAATTACACATTTGTGCCTCTTTGTTTCTGTTCTGTGTCTGACAGAACAACCAACATTGGTATGCAGGTATGTTAAATGTAGAGTGCCTTTTTTTAATTAATTGCACCAAGTAACTCTAGATGCCTGCAAAGATGCATCAACCTTCACATGAGACAATCAATAAGCTCATCGTGTTCATACATTGTTCTCTAATTTTGATCTCCAGTGTACATGTAACATGTACAAATAACACAATAACCCTAAGAATGGACTCACCTCTATCTTTTAATTCGTTTTTTATTTCGTTTTTGGCGAATCCCCCTTTCATGTTCTTATTTTTGCTTTAATCCCAAATTACTTACTTGATAGACTATATTCTTAGTAACGGTCCACTCGTCTGTTACTAAGTTTATATTTGTTTATACTCGTCACTTTCTGAACGAATACCGATGCGGTTCGTTTTAAGTATGAACACAATGCGAACCAATAAGTGTCTAAACGAACCAAACACAGAACGTGATGTCACAAGATTTGCTAACAGACAATGTGCACGAGAGGACAGAAAACAGACAGCGAAGTCTGGATCAAGGAACCCGAACTACAAGTATAAACACAATCTAAACGGTATCATTCCTTTTCTCCATAATGCAGTAATGTTGGCTCAACGCTCGATATTCGCCAAGACATTCGCGCAGGAATGTACTAGAAATTAAAAAATAACATGTACACGATAAAAACATTGTATACAATTCCTACATACTGTGAAGTAAGTATATGCTACCAGTATTGAATGTCATTGTGCGTGAATACGTCCACAATATGTAGGGTTTGCATAAAATGTTATCATGTACACTTTATTTTGTAATTACCAGACGTTTTCTCCATGAGGATGCCAAATATCTGTAAATCCTGACCTCTGGCGGTCGGTACTGCAATGACCATCATTGAAGTTTAAACACGTTTAAGAATGATCTTGAAGAATACGTATACTTAATTGTAAATAATTTGTTTTATTGTAAATAAAAAAAAACGCGTGTGAGATTAAAAATAATTTAAAAATGACGTCATATTTAAGTTGCACAGCTGCAAGCGCCAGCGCTGCTTCGTGGGCGTTATCTCCTGCAAACTTCCGATAGTCACTTACTCCGCGTTGTATCTGTACATGTAGAGACAGTCCTAAATCGAAGCCCTAATGACACAGATTAACACAGTATTTAAAATACGCGTTTCTATATTTAAGCCTGGAGGATTTGTTGAATGCATAGCTAGAGAATACTTATGAACAAGCAACCTTATAAAAATGTCAAACGTTCACAACTGGACAAGTGATCTGGTCTTTTTCAGTCCCTTATCAAGAGCTATTGAGGTATGTAGTATATTTACGACTATGCTTATTTAAGTCTAAACAGGTTGATATTTAAATGTATAGCTACTTGTTCTTTACTGACATGGAAAGAAAAAAATCGATTTGTGAAAAAGTTCTTTTGCGAGATGTCGCAACAATAAATTACTCGTTGCTATGCTACAGTGACGGTACAAACAACGTACCATTGGTATAGCACTATCAAAAAATGAATTAAAAGATAGAGGCGAGTCCATTCGTAGGGTTATTGTGTTATTTGTACATGTTACATGTACACTGGAAAACAAAATTAGACAACAATGTATGATCACTATTTTTTCCAGAAATAATGTAATGTAATCTACATTTGAAGGATTTTTTGTAAGGGGTACACCATGCCACTAGAACAGTGTTTTACAAAATAACCAAAGTATATCAACATGAAACATTTATTTTGCAAAAAACGTGATCATAATTAGAGAACAGTAATGACTGTAGCACAGAGAAAGATTACGACAATTTTCTGAAGGTTACAACAGTCAGTAATCAGTAGGAAGTGTACAGGCCTTTGCTTTGAATGATTTCAGCACATATGCAGCCACAGGACATCAGTGGTTTCTGACACCATGGCACTTCCTCCTCCACCTTTGACTGACTACACACTTTGGGTTCAATCTTTCCCAAGTTTGTTGACGCACATAATGTTTCCCATCACACCCAAAAAAAACCTTTCATCACTAAAAAGCTTTCATCACTAAAAAGAACTCTGGGCCACTTCTCTATTCACACAACATGCTCCTCAGCAAGGGTAAGTCTAGCTTTTTGATTGTTTCTACTAATTAGAGGTTTGGTCACAGCAGAGCTGGCTTTCAGTCCAAATGCTCTTAAACGTTGAGACACTGTATGACATGACAGATCCTTACTCTGTTCAGTGCTGAACTGGCGAGTGATTCCAGCTGCAGTGTTGAGACCCACAGTCTTTTGTGGGTGACCAGCCTTCTTGGGGGACTTGAATGAGTTTGTGACGTTGTAAAGATGCAATATTCTAGAAATCACAGACTTGGAACGACCAACTTCTCTTGCTATGGCTGATAGGGTCTCCCGTTTGACCTTCATCTGGACAACCTGCTGCCGGAGGGTTTTCTTTCACTTTGGAATGGCTCACCATTTTTGCAAAGTCAGTGAAAGCTGGAAACTTAGGCTGCCAGTTAAATAGGGTTTGTCAGATAATTAAGGAAATTAGAACCAGGTGCCAGATTAACACCAATATCTTGTAGATATCTGAAAGTGTTCTCTAATTTTGATCAGTGTTCTTTTTCAAGTATATAGTTTAAGTTTTTATGCTGTGCTTTAGAATATATACAATTTATATTCACATAGGACTACACAATGACCTTGACATTTAATATATATACATATATTTGAGGCCAGTCTCAGAATAAAAAATTCTAAATCTTTTCCATGCGTGTGTGCGCTCCATTATTGTGGTTTTCATGTTGCCAAACCAGAATATACTGATTTGAATTAAAAACTTTGCAAGATATTGCAAAGGTACATCTAATTTTTTTCACAAATCGATTTTCTTTTGTCGGACAGCCGACAAATATTCCAGGTAAGAGCAACTGCAGTATACTGTAACAATAGTTGTATAGAGAATGAAAAAATTGTAGTGAAGTACACAGAGGTTTCAGAGAAACAGGGCATTTGGGACAGAAATCTAATGAGTTTCCTAACTTCATTGCTGCCATTAAGGTGTTCAACATAGGTCTCTGCATTATCCTGGAGGATGATTCTAAAGTGTTTTATTATAATATTTGTACGTGTTTTATTGTAATATTCTTACACGTTTTATTAAAATATTCTTAAGTATTTTATTATAATATTCTGAAGTGTTTTATTATAATATTAGCCACTACTTTATTTGTTGGATGAGAATTCAGCAACAAAGGAATTCTTGTTATCTAGGTTTGTTTATAGGTCAGTCCATCCACTCACTGAACAGGTAAAACATGAACAAAGACATCTAGGACTTCTTTAGGAAATCCACAGTTATGAAAATATTTAAACATTCCCACTTCACACTGCAAATGCATTTAAATCTTAGTAGCCGTGAGTAACGGGTGTTTTTTGCAAACCTTGGAATGTGAAGAATTGTATTGCTTGTAGGTTTATAATAAATATTTAAACAAGAATTTCCAGGGTTAAAAGGTTATCCTCGTGTCAGAATGTATGCTATATTCCATGGATATTCCAGAGCTGGGTGGAACTTGGAGAAATGAAAAAAATAAACAGCTGGAGCTCTTCAAATATGCATGTAACAATACAAAAATCATCAGTTTATCTCAGAAATACCAAGGGTACAAGTCCTGTATATTGTTCAAAAATGTTTCTCAACAATGCCAACAAAGAGGTTAACATAAGATGATTTTATTAGCCATGCTATGAATCATACTTGGAGTCAGAGGTGAGACAGTTTAGAGTAAACACAAATTCTGAAAGTCTTGAGAGAGCATAGGTTTTGCATCAAGAAACACACACACACACACCGGGCGCGCGCCGGGTTAGGGTAGGGGGTGCGAGGAGAACCGTCAAACGTCAAAAACTTTATAACATCAAAACGTTAACTTCGGTTTTGACTGCAGACAGTAGGGGGCAATCTTACCTCTTTCTTCGCTCACAAAGTGGGGAATTTAGTTTAGAACATGCTGCCGCCATAGGTCAGATTTATGCCTGAGATATATTATTTTACCCACCCCCTCAGATGAAACTAATTATCCTGCCTGAATACCCCCCCCCCATTTCGTCTTCTGTTTGTAGGGCCATATCAGGAACCTCGCCTTTAAAAGTAGGATATAGGTAATGATGTTTAATTTTTCGTTAGTTCATCTCAGATCTGGAAATGGCCAAATAAGAATGTTAAAAATTCGCATGGATCATCTAGGCACCACAGCACTTTTTAGACATTTCTTTTGTGATTTTTTTTCTTTACAGATAAACCCTAGGCGGACATATGGGATTCTAAAGGAACTTAACTGTCAGAAAGGAGCGACAGTTCACCCTAACTCTGCCGCGGAAGACTGAGTGAGGGAAAAACTTGGATAAAATGCAAAGATTTATCACTCTGTTTTTCACAAAGAGTGGGGTGAATCAGAGTTGCATTACTCTACGAAGTACGGAAGGACAACATTACATGGATACGACGCTTTTATTTCTTTATTTGATCGCCGTATTTTTGAGACAGGCAAAGTGTTTACCAGTATGCAGTACCGAGGCTGTGGAGATCGTGAAGTCATTCTTGACACTACCCCCAATGGTATCATGAGATGTGTTTCTTTAATTAATGAATTGCAATAATTGCCATCATCGTAGAAGGTGGTGAGTCTTGTGCGTGGTGGGTCAAAATTGTTTTTCAAACCTTGCTCATCTTATTCATCTTATTTGGTGTTTTTATTATTTATTTACGTTTGCTAAAATGAAAGAGAAACTACCTTGCTATATAATCACTAATTACTTAATCCACATAGTGATCTAAGTTCATGACAGGTGTTGTCATAGAAGTTCAGAATTTATTACCCACTTTACTAGGAACACTTTGTTTCACTGGTAGCATTTCTGACCGCAGGGCTGTTACTGACCAGATCTTATTTGGCTAGTGATCATCATTCTCAACAAACACTAAGACTGTAGTGGTATGGTATGCTGAAAAAATGTATACTTTAAACAGCTGGCTGAACTTAATACAGCTGATTCAAAATGTTGTGATGGAAGTTGATCATCTTGTTGATTTGAACAAGCTGTTCTGTCTTGCATCACCTTAATAAGGGAGTGATGTGTTATTGGTTCTTGCTGAGTGTTAGGAGTTGTCATCAGTTCATCTGCTGTGGTTCATTCAGTTCTTGCCACTTTTTAAAAAACATGATCATTATAATCATTCTCACGTACATGTGGTAGTATTGTGGTTATCATCATGAAGTATGGAAGGCTTATGTAACTACAGTTCAAATTTTGACACTGTTAAAATATATTTTAAAAACAGTCAAATGGACTGTAAAAACATTCTTTATTGCCTATCGTTTTTAACATTAATTCAGAATATTAACAAAAATGTAGCCCATATATGAACAGTAATTCTTAAAAGGAAAAATCTAAATCTTATCATCTTTTCTCAAGTCTGTGTGTGCTGCAGTTCGAGTCCCTTGGTTTAATATTTTTTGTAGCTTCCATTTCCATGGATCAAAGCTTTCTTCCTCTACAGTATTTAATGAGACCATTCCTCCATACAGAATCTCTACAGATCGTTCATGTCCACTGTGGTGGACTCTCCTCTTCGGCTCATTCCACAGCATCCTTACTCTGTAATCAGTTATTGTAGGGTTATTGTCTTGCTGGATGAGCCTGTGAGGATTTGATTTAACATCTGCAGGTACTTGCTAGAGTCCCTGATACCATGATAAGATTTAGTTTTTTTCCCCATTCATTGCATTAAAAGTTAGATTTTTGTTAATATTTTGAATACGAGAAGTGATTTTTACAGCTCTTTTTGCTCAAATTTATCAGTGTCATAAATTTTTGGGGGCACAGTATATTGGATCTACACCGTATAAAAGAGCCACTTCTGGACATTTTGATTGCTATATAGACTTTTGAAACAACCATCAGCAAACAGTAACATTTATACTGAGTTATTATAATAGGCATAAACTTAAAGAATTAATATTATAGTAAATAATAATTAGATAAGTTGTTATATGGGTGATTGTTTTTGCTAACTTTATCTAGTTTCTTTTTTTGGAGATAAGTTAATATTTCAGGTTGCTAGATTGGAACAAGAGATCTTTGTGCAACAGTCATATAACACAACAGCTGAAAAAAAATATTTTCTGAAGGCTAAAGTTGATTTGAAAGCTATGAGCAACTGTATCCCCAACATGTGACAAATGTTGCACTGTTCATGCTTGAGTGTAAAACGAGGTGCAATGCGAAGCACACAGGTGTGCTCACTAAAGAGGGAGAGAGTAGGAGTAGTATAATAGAGAACATGTCTGTTCAGACTGATTTGCGACTGCTAGATGTCTTGTTTTTTTGTGCTTGTTTTGTTTGAGAAAGCTTGTGCTTCTACTTAATATTTTAATGTTAACCCTAAAAGTTGAGCTTGTTTGTTTATTTGGATGTGGCTATTTAAGGTTTTAACAGTTTTACTGGTGTTGCACAGGTAGCAGTGTCAGTTCCACTAGTGAATAGAGTGTATTCAGTCATGTAAAATCCAGTCAACATTAATCCTATTTATAGGAAACTGACCACTGATAAAGAGTGGTTGATGGTCACTAAAGTGTGCTGATGGGCTACACCAGAACCCTGTACCATGTATGCACTGTACATTGGTTATTCCCTGTTTATCGGAAATATAGCTTAATGCATAACATAGAATCCTATCCAGAGCATCACCAGTGGGGAAAGGCCCTTAAAGCTAATTGTCTGCTTTATTAACAATGAGATGAAATATCACACCGGCTTGGATGCCCGCAGATGCTGGGGGACCTGGACAATGTGATGGTGAATGGGTTACTGGAACAAATAAGAGACACAAGACAGGAAACAGAGCACTGTTGGAATGACTACACAAGCAACCCCATTGAAAGAGGGTATATGCAGAGATTGTGGGAACAACGGATGCTTCATTACCCAACATCTAGACTAACACCAACTAGTAGCTCCGTATTACAATATCCAAAAGAGGCAACTGCTGTCTAGAGATACTGTACTACAGACTGACAAGGTACAATATGAATGCAACAGCAAGGGGCAGAAATGATCTTAACCACACCCTGAAATTACCAAGACCCAAAGAACCCCCTTACCAAGCTCAAAACGAGAGATGCTGGCTTGGTTAAGCTGGGTAACGGTCATAGCAGACTCCCAAGACCATGTCAAGTATCTGCTGAAAGATGTGAATGCAGCAATCGCTACTGTGACTGTTACTGAGAGGGTTAGGGTTAGTGGCTACTGAACCTAAGAGCAGACCACAGCAGCTTCCCTGAATAGGATCCAGTTGGTTACACACAAAATCATATTTAAAAACTTCTAGGAACAGAGCCAGGAGTTAAGCAAGTATTTATTATGGACATCAAACAACGTCCCGTTATGTCACGTGTCTCTGAGGAGAAGAGGTGATGGCACAAAGAATAGGCTTGACTGTACTAAATTTAAAGTGTCAAAGAGGTGCAAAAATTCACTAACCAAAGGTTTTAGTGGAAAAGCAGATGAATGTTAAAATATCTCAGAATTGGAAATCAATGGTGGGCACAATCCAGGATTAAAAAATGGGAAATTCATTAATAAACTCACTGTTTGGTTTAGGCAGTGTGTATGTAAGGGATTTCAGTCTGAGTAACCAGAATAATTAAAAACTAGTATAACTGGGAGAACTTTACATTTAAGTCATTTTTTTAAAACGGCCACATGTTCACTTTGTTCACTCTAGGGCAGTTTGAAAGGGACAGTTCCTGAATCTCATTTTATATAATTTAATATAAAAAGTCCAGCTAAAGTAAAACAAAAATTAAAAAAAGTGGATCATAGGATAAAAAAGGACTCTTTCAAAATAAAAGTTTTGTTTACAAGCCTCTCTCATGTTAGCCAGTGCCATCTTAATTGAAACTGATTTAATAGCAGGTTGAAATGTAAAGTCCAAATGCCATAGACATTCGTAGTCCAAAATTCGTCTCTCTTACATTCCTTAGTATTCTGTCTGTGTACCTCTCCTTGGACACATAATCTGCAAATATGTTGACTTTTGCGCAGTTCTTCCCGTGTCAGATTTAGAAATAAAACTGCACAAAATAGAGCCCTGTGTTAAAGGCATTCAAGGTTGGAAGACAAACTGGCTTCTTAACTATGACAAAACAGAATACCTGGTACTTGGCTGCTTGAAATAAGGTTGTCAATTTCATTCATGTATCCCATTAAACTACATCAACTGATCATGCATTGATTATCCCCTCTTCAGAAGCAGACAGAGACATTTTATTGGGTAGGGTTTCACCTTTGCAGTATAGATCAGTGTTAAACAGTCTCTGGTATAGTTTTTGAATATTTGAAAGCTAATGGGCACAAAAAGGTTGGGAGGTTGTATCAAAAGAAATCTCCATATCTTAGTATTTGCAGTGTAATTTTTCAGAGTGTAAAGGTTTTTATTTTACGTTGCATTGTTTGTCCCACTTCTCAAGAATCAGTGCTAAGAATAAGATATTAAAAATAGCAATGTATGGTTTTCTTCTATCACAACAGGAATTGTATGATTGCAAGTTATACACACCAACTCTAAATGATTATGAGGTATGTGATTTGCATGCATTATATAGTATTTGATACAATATAAGGCTGTGAATGTGTTGGCTAATATATGTGTAGATTTCACATATGTTTTTTGTCTAAGTTTCTCCTAATTAATCCATTTTAAGAAAAGAGAAACCATGGATACCAAGAAATATTCAGAAATACCATCAGTGTTTATTTTAAGCTTGGAGGGTCCTGAAATGCTCTGTGTTCTTGCCTTTGAGTTCTCAAAGTGTTCCCTTCTTCAGCAGAACTGTTCCAAATCCATGCTAACATGCTTTGAAAAGGAAACAGATGTTCTTATTGCAGAGACCCAGAAAACTTCTAGATTACCCAGGATGCTCTTACAGCTCAGAATACGAGTGAGTATGACGTCTTAACAATGAAAGCGTTAAATATACATGCAAAAAATAAACACACACACACACACACACACACACACACACACACAGACACACACACATATATATATATATATATATATATATATATATGTATGTATGTATATACAGTGCATCCGGAAAGTATTCACAGCGCTTCACTTTTTCCACATTTTGTTACGTTACAGCC